>VZQC01001350.1:2005883-2050836 GCA_009823505.1 Rhizomys pruinosus
TATAGTAACACTTTTTTTTATCTTTTTGAGACAGGGTCTCCCTGTAGCCCCAGCTGCCCTGGAACTCACTCTGTAGGCCAGGCTGGCCTTGAACTCACAAAGATCTGCCTGCCTCTGCCTCCCAAGTGCTAGAATTTGGCACTTTCTTTTACTTGTAGGACAACTTAAAGTAATTAAGCTTAAATTTACTTCCCAAATAAGTAGCATACAGTCAATGAGAAACAGTTTGGGAAAATTTAATGAAAACGTATGCCTTGGCTCCTGTTTATGGGTATGTGTAATACAACTTAGGCATCTATAGGTCAAAACATAAAAATTAAAAAAAAAAAGGGAGGCGGGAGGTGAGATAGTATCCCTTCTGGGATACAAATGGAAAACTCTGTGTTCCAATCCTATTGATAAATTTTCAATCTTAAGATCTTGAAACTAACAATGGGTGGAGAATTGTATGTTCCCACAGGTAAAAATCACCAATCTAAATGCCTGAAAACATACAACTTTTGGCTGTGCAGGATGCACTGGGAAATGCCAGCAGAGAGGCTGACCCATCCGAACATTAAAGAAAGTGGAACCTCATACTGCCTGAGTCACAGACACTGAGCATCTCTCTGAATTCTATTGGGGTTAACTGTTTATAGTGGGCCCTAATGAAGTTTACCTTCCAGATGCTGAGAAACCTTCCTACCTCTCCCCTTTATAGGAAAAAGAAAAATATGATGGTAATGAAGTTATAAAACAGGTATAACTACCCTTTTTTAATTGACTGATAGGCATAGGAACTGTGAAAAGATATTCTCTATCTAGAGCCAAATTCAATAGTAAAGTCTTTACGGGGCTGGAGAGATGGCCTGGCGGTTGAGAGCGCCGACCGCTCTTGCAGAGGACCCGGGTTCGATCCCCGGCGCCCGCATGGCGGCTGAGAACCGTCTGTGACTCCGGTTCTGGGAGGGCTCCAGTTCCGGGGGAATCCGAGACCCTCTTCTGACCTCCGCGGCGTCGCACGACACGGGTGCACGGACCTGCATGCAGACAGTACATTCATACACACAAATAAATGAATAAATAAATGAATATTTAAAAAAAAAAAGAAAAAAAAATAGTAAAGTCTTTATAAACTGCATAATTAAGCAAAATATGTTAGTACAGGAAAGCTCTGACATCAGCAATGAATTATTCTGCCTAGGAGATGTTGGCTAGGGGATTCAAATCCCCCCCCAAAAAAAATTATAAAGGCCTTTTGCCTATAAGTAGGATATATGCAAGGAGAAAGGAAGTAAGTCCCTGTTGAGGAAAACCTGGTATGAGCATGAAAAAATGTTATGAGACATCACTTGCTAATGTACAACTGGCCTCTGAAATGCCAGAAAGCATTACCAGAGATGGGTTTCTTATAGACAGCATATTGATGGAATCTGTTTCCTAATCCATTCTCCCAGTCTATGCCTTTTGATAAGGGAGTTTAGTCCATTAATATTTAAGGTTGTAACTGAGATTTGTGTGTTGCTTCCTTTCCCCTCATCATCCATTGGTCTAGGTTTCTACTTTTGCAGTTATGCTTTTTTTTTATTTTTTATTTTATTTATTTTTGTATGTGTATGAATGTACTGTCTGCATGTAGGTCTGTGCACCCGTGTCATGCAATGCCATGGAGGTCAGAAGGGGGTCTCAGATTCCCCTGGAACTGGAGTTCTCCTGGAATTGGAGTTACAGACGGTTCTCAGCCACCATGTGGGTGCTGGGGATTGAACCCGGCTCCTCTGCAAGAGCAGTCAGTGCTCCCAACCACTAGGCTACCTCTCCAGTTATGCTTTTAATAAGTTCCCTTTCAAGGTGCCTGGGGATAGCTGCTCCTCTCCTCAGCCCTTTGAATTGCTTCAACTATTCTCTGAAGATTTGGTTTTCTGGACATGATTCTTTCATCTTGTTTATGTCATGGAAGATTTTTCTCTTCCTTTCAACTAGAATCGAGATTTTTGCTGGGTATAGTAACCTGGGTTGGCATTTGTAGTCATTTGGCACTGGGAATGCTTTGGTCCACGTTCTTCTTGCTTTCATGCTTTGCACTGAGAAGTCAGCTGTAATTCTAATAGGTTTTCCCTTATATGTAACTTGTTGTTTTTCTCTTGTGGCTTTTAGAATTTTGTCTTTGTTTTGGGTGTCTAGTGTTTTAACTATGATATGGCATGGGGAGTTTCTTTTCTGGTCTTGTCTATTTGGTATTCTATGTGCTTCTTGTATTTGTATGGGTTTGTCTTTTTTTAGTTTGGGAAAATTTTCATCTATTATTCTGTTGAAGATCTGATCAATATTCTCTTGGGATTCTTCTTCCTCTATCCCTATGATGTGAAGGTTAGATCTTTTCAGAGTGTCCACATTTTCTGCTTGTTCCATTCATGTGTATTTTAAAATTTTTCATAGTCTTTACTTGAGGTTTTTAGTTGTTCTGTGTTATCCTCCAGGTCTGATATTCTTTTTTCTGCTTCCTCCATTCTACTTCTGAGGCTTTTTCCCATTCTTTCCTCTTGATTGGATGAGTTAGATTTCTTTTTTTTTTATTTCATCTTGTGTTTACTATTTCCACTTCCTTTTGGAGGTTCTCTGTAGTAGCCAGTATGCTGAGAATTACACAGTGCATCTGCACAGAGCTTGTCCCTCATCAGCCTAACCCGCCCTAGTCAGGCAAGACCACACAATTAGCTGAACTGCAGACCTGGGACAATCACAAGGCCCATGACTGCACTAAATGGAGAGCAGAATTCGAACAGTACATAAACCCTAAACTTGCCCCCAATAAACGAATCCGTGGCAGCTCGCCCCCTGCCTGCATTTACCCAATTCCCTGGGTCTGTGTCTTGACTTTGCACCTCTCAATGCCTTTCATTCATGGTCAGACCACAAAATTCTCCAGCAGGCCTGGAGGATTGACTACATCTCTCAATCTTTGCTTGTATCTCCTTGCTTTGCTAGTTGGTTTCCTTTTTCATTTCAGCATGGGCTTTTTTCAGTGTTTCCACTCCCTTCTGGAGTTTGTCATTTTCTCCCTATAGTTCTTTCTGGAGTTTGTCATTTTCTCCTTTTAGTTCTTTCCAAAGATTATCATTCTCTCCCTCTAGTTCTTTTCTGAGTTTTTCATTCTCTCCCCTTAGTTCCATGATTTCTTTGAATCTATCTGTGATTGTTTTAAGATCTGTGTCCTGTGCTACCTCCAGGGAGGCCTCATTGTGGGAATCCTCCATAGGTTCAGTAGACTATAGTGTGGAATTATTCTGTACTTTTTCCATATTGTTCTTTCTTTGTGCTCTTGGCATGTGGGTTTCCTTTTGCCTGTATTCCAATGCAAATCACAAATGCCTCTTCACCGTGTTGAAGGATCACTTTCTCTTTATTTATGGGATGTTGGCTTGTCTAGATTTGGGGTGTTGGCTTGTCTAGATTTCAGGCTTTCAATTTTGGTTATATATGGGAGATATAGCTCACTCTTCCCTTTCTATTCTGAAAGAACTGGGTAGGTAAGAGTGAGCCCTGTGCTCCCTCGACTGCTGCCAGCTGGTTCCTCTAGGTTGGTTGTAGGGCTTATTGAACACTCCCTCTGTAATTCCAGTTGCAGGACTGCCTGCTTAGCCAGTGCCTGATACCCTGCAGCTTAGCTGGTCTGGGCCAGGCAGCTGCTGTGTGTCCAGCAGGCCTAGCCTCTCTTTCTCACAGTTCCCTACCAGACGTGGCATGGTCCTTGCAGCTCAGCTGGTATGGACCAGGAAGCTGCTGTGTGCCTGGTGGGCCTAGCCTCTCTATCCCACAATCCCCTACTAGATGTGATGCGGTCCTTGCAGCTCAGCTGGTCTGGGCCAGGCAGCTGTTGTGTGCCCTGAGATTTTTTATCGAAGTGCTTAGTTCTAAAACTTCCTTCTTAGAAAATCTTTTAATGTGTACCAGAGGTTTTATTATACTATATTTTCATTGTTATTTAATTCCAAGAATTGTTTTTTCTGTTTTTTTTTTACTTTTACCCATTCATATTCATCCTTCAGTAGTGTTTCTGTATTATACTCATGTTTTTATGTAATTAATAGATTATTTTGCCTTGATATTAAGCACTACTATGATGTGGTCATAAAAGGTACAAGGAGATACTTCAATTTCCTTGCTATACTTGTTGATAATTCATTTTTTTCCCAGGATGTGGTCTATTTTAGAGAAAATTCTTTGGAGTGCTGATTAGAATGTTTTTGTTTGGTTTTTCTATCTTACATTGGTGTTTGGGTGGAAAATTATGTAGATATGTATTAGATCCATTTGATGTAGGATGTCCTTCATTTCCAATGTTTATTTTTTGTCCAGATGACTGTTTACTGTATACAGGGTATTGATGTCACCTACTACAACTGAATGGGGGTTAGTCTGTGTCTTGAAGACTTTACTAAAATGTGGTTTCATGGTGTTTGATGTTGATATGTTTAAGACTTTAGTGTCTCTTGTTGTTTATTCACAATGAAGTCTCCTTTTCTAGCTCATTGATTAATTTTAGTTTCAAATCTATTTTGTCAGATATTAAGATAGTGATGAGAGCTTGTTTCTTGATTCAATTTGCTTCTAATAATTTGTTCCATCATTTCACTCTAAGGTTGTGCCTACCTACCTTTAAAGTTTAGATGAAATACTCAAAGGAAAAAAAATGGATTTTTTTAAATTTTTTAATTTAATTTAATTTATTTCTGTATGTGCATGAATGTACTGTCTGCATGCAGGTCTGTGCACCCGTGTCATGCAATGCCACGGAGGCCAGAAGAGGGTCTCGGATTCCCCTGGAACTGGAGTTCTCTGGAATTGGAGTTTCAGACGGTTTTTGGCCGCCATGTGGGTGCTGGGGATCGAACCCGGGTCCTCTGCAAGAGCGGTCAGCACCCTTAACCGCTAGGCCATCTCCCCAGCCCAAAAAATGGATTTTTAAAGCATTCAAATAACCTGTGTCTTTTTACTAGAGATTTAATGCAACCGATGTTTAAGTTTATCAATAAAATGTGAATATTGATTGCTTGCATTTTCTGTTGTTCTTAGTCCTAATAGTGATTCAGTAATTTTAGCTCCATCAGAATAATAGGACTTCTTAACAGAGACTATGAAAGCTAGTAAGTCTTATATCCATGTCTTACAAGTCTTACAAGTCATAAATCAAATGTAAATTATAGATATCTACATAGTATTTCACACAAACACCAAAGAATACACTTTCTTCTCAGAAACAAGTGGAATTTTCACCAAAGTTAAACACATATTAAGACATAAAACAAATCTCCATTGATTTGGGAAAAGTAAATATTATCTTGTATTCCTTCTGACCACAAAGGAATACATCTATATATCAACAAAATATAAGTGTGGGGAAAAAAAAGAAAAAGTAAACTTACAGAATTTAAATAACACACAACTGAATGAAAATTGAATCAAGAGAGAAATCAAGAGGGGAATTTAAACATTCCTAGTACTTAAAGGAATGAAAACACAACATATGAAAATCTATGGGGCACAAAGAATGCAGTCCTCAGAGGAAAGTTTATAGTGTTAAGTGCATATCAGAAAACTAGTAACATCTCAAACACATAACTTAATGATGCATCTGAAGGTTTTGGAAAACCAAGAACAAACAATACCTTAATAGAGAAGACAGGAAGAGATTTTTAAAAACATTAAAATTACTGAAATAGAAACAAGGGAAACAATACAAGAGTCAATGAAACATGGTTCTTTGAAATGATTAACAAGATAGATAAAGGTTTAAATAAGTTAATCAAAAGAAAGAAAGGATTCTATGTAATAAACTCAGTGATAAAAGCAAATAATCACAACTGGCATAGCTGCTTGCAAATTGGTTTTACATGAAGGATGCTTGTACTCATACCTTATTACTTATTGTTAAAAAAATAAAAATAAAAAATTGGAGAAAAAATAATAATCACAACAGACGCTGAGGAATTCCAGAAAACCATAAAGACATCCTTTAGAATTGGTAGTCTACTGAACAGAAGAATTTTTAAAAAGTCTAAATTCCCGGATATGTAGAGATTACCAAATTAAATCAAAATTACCTAAGTAACTTACATACACTCTTAACAGCAAATGAGGTAGATCCAGCAAATCAAAATACCCTAATTAAAAAGAGCCCAGATGAGATCAGCACAGACTTCTACCAAATTCTTCAAAGAATGCTTAATTTTAGCATTTCTGAGGTTATTCCATAAAATAGAAAAGGAAAAAAAAAAACTCCCCAGTTCTATGAAGCCAGTATTACTTTGAAACCCAAATCATAAAAAGAATATGAAACTCAAATCATAAAAATCAATATCAAAAAGAAGAAAATTATAGGCCAATCTCTTTTGGGAATAAAATGCAGGAATAGATCAAAATGATTATTCACTATGATCAAGTCAGCTTCATTTCATATGGAGAGATAGTTCAATGTAAGCATCAATAAATGTAATCTACCACATAAAAAGACTCAAGAACAAAAACCAAATAATAGTTTCATTAGATACAGAAAAGCCCTTTAGCAAAATAGAGCATAACTTCATGTGAAAAGTCATGGAGAATCTAGGGATACAGTGGACATATCACGATATAATAAAGGAAAAAATATAACAAGCACAGAGCCAACATGGTACTAAATGGAGAAATTTCTATTAAAATCAAAGCAATTTCTAAAATCAGGTTAGCACTGAAAAACTTTATCTAGAGCAATAAGACAAATGAAGGACAGCAAGGTAATGCAAATTGAAAGGGATGAAATTAAAGTTTCATTACTTGCAGACAATGTGATTCTACACATAAAAGACCATGAAGACTCTACCAGAAAACACCCAGTTGCAGGATAGGTAAATAAGACATAAAATGCAGTTGATTTCTTGTATTCCAAGAATCGTCATACTGAGAAAGAAAGAAAGGGCAGGGATCCCACTTACAAAAGCCTCATTTGCCGGGCGTGGTGGCGCATGCCTTTACAGGCGAATCTTTGTGAGGCCAGCCTGGTCTACAGAGTGAGTTCCAGGACAGCTGGGGCTATGGGGGAGACCCTGTCTCGAAAAGACCAAAAAAAAAAAAAAAAAAAAATATATATACTAATAATTGAGATAGAGAAGAGAGTTATAAAAAAAAAAAACGGAAAGACGTCTAACCAAGGAAGTAATACTTTGAAAAATGTTCAATTCCAATATGTTTATTCAACAGGGAAATGCAAATTAAAACCACATTGATATTTCCTCTTACCCAACTCACTTACAGCACAAAAAAAAAAAATAATAATAATAATGAAAGGGAACACTTACCCAATGCTGGTGGCAGTGTAACTGGTGTGACCACTATGGAAATCAATGTGAGGATTCCTCACAAACCAATTTATCATGTAATTCAGTTATAATACTCTTTGATATATATGCCAATAGGTCTATAGTCTTCCATGGATATACTTATTATTCATCCATGTTCAATGCTGTCCTTTTCATATGAACCAGGAAATTGAAAAAAAAAAAAACCTAGATGTTCAAGTAATGAATGAATAATGAAACTATGGTGCACTTACACAGTGGAATATTATTCAATTGACAAAAACTTTTTGAAATTCTCAGGTAAAGGGATTGAAATGGAAACAGTCACCCTGAGTGAGGAAACCTACACTCAGAAGACAAAAATCACAACTTCTCTCTCAGAGTTAGATGTACATATTATAATTGCAACATCTAGAGTAATAAGAAAACAAATAAATGATCAAATGGAAGGGACACAACATAAGAGGGGAGGTAGAATGCACTTATAAAAATAGGGGAAGGTGAATAATAGAGTAGGGTTGGTTAACTGGGGGTGGGGTGTGGGAAGGCTGGAGAAGGGAGCATGTGAAAAGGCAACTAACACTAAAATGCCTTTAGAAAATTTCCAGTTAAGAGCACCAACTGCTCTTGCAGAGAACCCAGGTTTGATTCCCAGCACTCACATGGCGGCCAGGAACCTTCTTTAACTCCAGTTCCAGGGAAATCCTACGCCTTCTTCTGAATTCTGCAGCATTGCACATACATGCAGACAATATATTCATACATAAAAAATAAATAAAGTTTTTAAAAAACAGATAAAAAAGAAAATTTCATGTATCTCTGTAGTAGGATGAGTCGTTTGGGTATATACCCAGGAGTGGTATGACTGGGTCAGGTGGTAGGCTCATTTTGAGTCTTTTAAGGGCTCTTCACACTGATTTCCATAATGGTTGTAGAAATTTACATTCCTACCAGCAGTGGATGATTGTTTCCCTTGCTCTGCAACCTCTCCAGCATTTGCTGTCTTCTGTTTTCTTGATCTTAGCCAGCTATATTGGAGTGAGATAATATCTGTGAGTGGATTTAATTTGTATTTCCTAAATTATTAATGATGTTGAAGAATTTAAGCTATTTCTCAGCCATCTTTAATTCCTCACTGGAGAAGTCTCTGTTCAGCTCTTTACTCCATCTTTTGAGTAGGTCATTTGTTTTCTTATGTCTTTGTTTTTTGAGTAGTCTATATATTCTTGATGTTAATGCTCTGTTAGATGTATAACTGATGAAGATTTCCTTCCACTCTGTGGATTTTCACTTCACTTCCTTGATTGTTTCTTTAATTGTACAGAAGCTTTTGAGTTTGATGAGGTCCCATTTGCCAGTTGTCAACCTTGTTTCCTGTGCATCTGCTGTCTGACTTAGAAAGTCTTTTCCTATGCCTATGTCTTGTAGATTGTTGGCAACTTTTTCTTCTATCACGTTCAGGGTTTTGGGTTTCACATTGGGATCTTTGATTCACTTGGAGTTGATTTTTGTACAAGGTGAGACTTATGGGTTTAATTTTGTTCTTCTACAAATGGTGACCCAGTTTTGTCAGCACCCTTTGCTGAAGATGCTATTCTTCCTCCATTGAGCTTTTTTTGCCCCTTTGTCAAATATGAGGTGGCTGAAATTGTATGAGTTCAAGTTTGAATCTTCAATTTTGTTCCATTGGTCAATGAGTCTGTTTATGTTTAGCTATTTGGAGTCTTTTGTTTTTCCATATGAATTTAAGGAATGTTCCCCCAAGTCTGTGAAGAAGCTCATGGGGATTTTGATTGGGATTGTGTTGAGCTGCATATCAATATTGGTAAAATGGATATTTTAATATTAATTTTTCCAATCCATGAGCATGGGAGATCTTTCCATCTTTTGATGTCATTTTTCAATCTCCTTTATTCAGGCGTTTAAAATTTTTGTTGTAGAGATTTTTGGTATCTTTTGAATAGGTTTATTTCCAGGTATTTTATTATTTTTGATGCTATTGTGAGTGGGGAAGGTCTTCTTATATTCCTTCTCCACTTGTTTATTCTTGGTGTAAAGAAAGGCTACTGATTTCTTCCAGGTTAATTTTGTATCCCACCACTTTACTGTAACTCTTAATCATTTCTAGAAGTTTTCTGGTGGAGTTTTTAGCATCCCTTAGGTAAACTATCATATCATCTGCAAAAAGGGATAGCTTAACTTCTTTTTTTCTGATTAGTATTCCTTTAACTTCTTTCTCTTGTCTTATTGCCCTAGCAAGCATTTCAAGCACTATGTTGAAGAGAAGTGGTGATAATGGGGAGCCTTGCCAGGTTCCTGTCTTTAAGGGAAATGGTTCCAATTTTTCTCCATTTAAGATGATGTTGGCAGTGGGTTTGCTATATATGGCTTTGATCATGTTGAGGAATGTTCCTTTCAGTCCTACTCCCTCTAGGACTTTAAACATGAAGGGATGCTGGATCTTGTCAAAGCCTTTTTATGCATCAATAGAGATGATTGTGTGGTTTTTGTCTTTCAGTCCGTTTTTCAGCTCTCTTCACAATAGTGAAGAGCTGGAACCAACCCAAATACCCCTCAACTGAGGAGTGCATAACAAAAACATGGCACATCTACACAAAAGAGTACTACTCAGTGGTAAAGAAAGATGACATCGGGGGTGGAGAGATGGCCTAGCAGTTAAGAGCACCGACTGCTCTTGCAGAGGACCTGGGTTCGATCCCCAGCACCCACATGGCGGCTGAGAACCGTCTGAAACTCCAGTTCCAGGAGAACTCCAGTTCCAGGGGAATCCGACGCCCCCTTCTGACCTCCGCTGCGTTGCACGACACGGGTGCACAAACCTACATGCAGACAGTACATTCCTACACATAAATAAATAAAAAATTTAAAAAGAAACTTAAAAAAAAAGAAAGATGACATCATGAACTTTGCAGGTAAATTAATGGAACTTGAAGCCATTATGCTAAGTGAATAACATAGTCCCAGAAAAACAAGTGGTGAATTGTTTCCCTCATTTGTGGATGCTAACACCAAATCCCCAGATGAAAAGCAAGCTGACAAAGAGTATTATTATATTTCTGTTTATCTGAAAGCAACTATGTTGTTATAATGTAAATCTCTTAAAGGGCTCTAGAATTGACCTGCCACTTACTTTCAGACTCTGTAATTACTGTATATGGATGGAAAGTATGTATTCACATTTTAGAGTAATATAAAGTTAAAGGAAGAAAATGAGAATTCCTGTACATTAAAAAAGACCAAAAAGAAAGATGCAGGACAGTTATGGCAGAATGCATGATCTGGCATGGGGTGGGGGGAAGGGAAAGAGGAATATGTCTAAATTCAACTGAAAATTGATGTCTGAAATACACAAAACATCAATAAAAGCATTATTAAAAAAAGAAAATTCCATATGGAAATGTAGCACTGTAGAAGTTTAAACACACACACACACACACACACACACACACCCCACACACCACACAGATATATACATATATATGTATATATAGATACATATATATGCATATATATATATATATATGTATCTATGGCTATACCAGGGGAGCACTGACCCTGCTATCCACTATAGGCTAGCAAATAAAAGCCAGGGATGCACTTCTACTTTTTTTTTTTTTTTGCTGTGGCATATATGTGCTTTTATTATTGAATAATACTTTATTAGATAATTATATTGCAGTTATTTATTACCCTGATAATAAAGTTTAGTTTTTCTTAGTTCATTTTGTATTGCTTTGACAAAATATTACAGACTGAATAATGTATAAAGATGAGAAATAGTAACATAATATTTTCTCAAAAGTTTTATTAATGAAGGCACTGTTAACATTCTCTGACAATTCTTTCTGGAGATAATATATTTCTTTTGTATAGCCATTGAAGGCTGGGTTTATAATGTAGATAAAAGTTTAAATTCATAAGTAAACATTGAATATTTCATCAAACTTGTACTAACTTCCATTTCTACCAGCCATATATTGACTATCTGGTTGATGTATAGCCTTTTAAGAATAATTATTTTATATTTATTTTCTTTTTTTTTATTTATTTTTTTTAATTGATGTTTTGTGTATTTCATACATCATTTTCCAATTCAGTTCAGGCATATATCCCCTTCCCTTCCCCCCACCCCACCCCTACCCATCCCAGATCTTGCTCTCTCCTTGGAGGAATAACCCACGGCTGATGCCACAAGCTTACATCCTCTAAAGGTTAGGAGACGTTATAAGCCACACGAAGACCCTGTCATACTTAACAGAAGAAAATGTAATTCATGGATTAACATACCATCCAAACATCTGTGTCTATAACAAGGTAAACTAACATAAAAATTAGTACTGTTTAAATCCTATATATCTAATTGCTTGTGCTTCATTTGTAGGATTGAAAGGCTATATATTATACTGTTTAAGTACCTATATATCTAATTGCATGTGCTTCATTAGTAGGACTGAAAGGTTATGCCTGGACAAGCTGGCAGCCCATGAAAGAAAAAAGCCAGAATTGACTAGAGACCAAGACAACAGCTCCAGAGAAAGTAGACTGTTTTGCTTCTCATCCACCAGTGCCCCTTTTCTAAGCCTAGGGAACAATCTGCGGAAGAGGGGGCGTGGTAGAATGTAAGGGCTACGATTGGGGTGATTGGTGAAACTACAACAATATAGACTGGACACTCATTTGATCAACTTGATTGAACATACAAGCCCCCCCTGCTGGATGGTGGGACCCATGAGCTGTGTGGGTTTGGGCACAACTGCTCAGAAATTGATTTTACATGAAGGATGCTTGTACTCACAGACTATCACCTACTGTTTAAAAAAAAAAAAACAGAGAAAGACGCAGAAAAGTTATGGCAGAATGCACTTCTACTTTTGAAGTTGTTGACTAGACCATAGGCTCCCAAACACTAGTGGACATTGCTCCTGAACTTTGTTATCCACAAGAATAACAGTGAGACCCTATTTATGAAAAATTACATTTTCTAGCCATAGATAAAATAAGTAAAAATAACAATGGTATTGACTTCAGATAATCATCTTTATTAGGTTGATTTTATAGTATCAAAATATATGCATACCACTGGAAAGGACAAAATAATCATTAGTTTACCAAGATATAAATCTTGTAACAACTGGCCCGGAAAGATATGCCCACCAGTGATAGTGGCACAAATATTGTGTGAATAACCAACAATTTTTTAATCGTGTTTAAGGTAGTCTTCATAGGATGGAACCCATGACTGACATTCATCAGGCCAAGGAACCCGAGGCTAGGCAGTTCATAGGGTATAGCAAAGAGCCATATATTACTGTTCAACTAAATAGCATTACCCTGGCACCTAATGACTTGATTCTATTCCCATAGATCTGTACATCTCTCACCTTTCACATGAAAGGTTTATAGGGATGAGGCTCTGTCTGGCTAGAGCAGGACCCCACATGCCACCATCCCAAAAACTTCTTTGAGGAACCAGAATGGGTGGGCAGTGTTCCTGTTTGCTGAATGAGGCCCCATATCTTGAGGGCTCTCTTTTTGATGTATTGGGCAGATGTCACACTTCTTATTTACTAAATACACACCTGGGAGTTCCATTGCCCTGCTAGGAGCCATGTTGGCTTGAGCTTCTCTTGCCCTCTTTCACACTCTCCAGCCCCCCACTTCCCTCCCTGGAGCACAGTAGCTTTAGTATATGAACCTTTGCTTGTTGCCAATAAACTGAGTTATATTCCCCCATGGACTTTCTCAGCTGGTTCTTGTGTCTGTTCTTTCTTTTCCCCCTCTCTCCTGGCTTCTCATTACCTTCTCCCTCCCCCTCCCTTCCAGGGCTAGGACCTGGCTTGCTGACAGGCAGGCCAGAGTGATCCAGGGAATACTGTGATATAGATACTAGAGCTCACAGTTCCTAGATCACAGAGTGATCTAGGAACTGTGAGCTCTAGTCAAGGGAGGAAGAACACGGGAAGGCTACAAAGGTTCTTTATAGAGTAAATGGTGATTAGCACAGAATGCCATAACTGGCCAATAATAAGAGGCTCTCTGAAGAAGAATAGCACACCAACATCAAACATATTCCTCTTAAGGCTCAGGAATCATTGCAGATAAGCTGGTGGAAAGATTGTAAAAGGCAAAGGTGGTGGATGGCTACAAAGAAAAGAGTTTTCTAAACTTCTGGTTGGTTGCTCATATGTACTCACAGAAATGGTAACAACATGCACAAATCCAAGACAACCTAAAACCAGTCGAAATCTGAGCTTAGACATGGGAAAGTGGGTAAGAAATGTGAACCCAAACTAAAGAACATTTGGCAATCCAAGCTTCCTGGGGATAGTATAGTAGAGTCAGTCTCATGGGTGGGATTCTTGGTAGGTTAACCAAGCTCTAAAGGATTGATCCACACTGAAGGAAATTTAAGGTCATAAATGAGACTCTATTGGTGTGTGTGTGTGTGTGTGTGTGTGTGTGTGTGTGTGTGTGTAAAATTGATTTGGGGAGGGTTAGTAAGGAGACATGTGAATAGGAGAGGGAATCTAAATTGATGAAATTATATTAAATTGTTATTTAGAAATCATTGTCTTATGCATCTGCTAAGTTGCCCTTCTCAGGATACAGTATACTGAGGATAATAATTTCTGAAGTACACATATAACCTTGGTTATTCATGTTCTTTATGTTATTTCCATGAGACCTAGGCATTACAACTTGTCTCATTCATGGTGTTTCTTGGTATAAGTAAGTGTCCTCATCTTTGCTGAATGGTTATTTGTATATGTTTGTGTTTTCCCAACTTGTCAGGTTATAATCCAGCTGAGATATGTTTAGTGTTCAGTTTGGGAGCCATTTTGTGCAAAAGGGATGTAAGATGTGGTCTTTGATAATCTGCAGCTAACCTCAACATTTGAGTTGAGATTTCAGGGTTGATTCCTAACATTCCTGGAACAGCAGGATGGACTGTGCTTTGCTAGATGAACATGCTGGCTGATAAATCAGTATGAGAAATCTTATAGATCTTGGTGTGCAAGGTCCTAGTATCCCAAGCAGGTCTGAGAATAAGATAGGACTGGGAAAGCTCCCAGCAGCAAGCTAATATTCTGACAGATCTGGGATGGTGAGGGAAGAGTTTAGGGATGTATGGGAAAGGAAATTCATCACATGTTTAGGAAAGTACCTCTATCTTGGATTCATAATGTTCCTAACATGAAGTAGAGATGGAAGGTTCAGGAAAGTGTGGAAAAGGGAGCATAGTCAGGTCTGGAAAAGTACCCAGGATTGTTCAAGAGTCATGGTGGAGACAAGTTGTTGGAGCACAATGAAGATTAGGAATGGAAATTCAATAAGGAATGCTTCCTGTGTCAATCAAGATTTCTGGTAATCCTGAGATACACTAGCACAGGGAGATATGGCAAAGGAAGCTCCTAAGTCTGGGGATCCACAGTGTCCCTAACAGAGAGTAGATGGCAGTCAGAGTGTGACATGAAAGAGAGCACACCAATTTAGCTCTGGAAAACCATAGGTTATTTGTTTTGTTCTGATTTTCTTTTTCAATTTTTTAAAATAATTTGTATTAATCCTTTGTGCATCTTATGCCACAGTTCTTAATAAAATTTAGATCCAGTCCCCCACCTATACCCCCATACCTGTCCACCAGGCCTCATGTATTCTGCCATACACCCTAAGACACATTCAACCGGGTATTTTATCCAGATGTCCTTTGGTGCAATTTTATCCACCAAAGTCTGTTCAGCCTATCTAGAGATTTTTAAGGAAGGTCTACTTTTCTTTGTCCAGCCATAATCAATTTCTAGTAGTTCTCATGCTAGACCTGTCCTACCACCCATTTCCTTCACACCATTCTGGGTCTTTGTCTGACTGAGTTGGCATGGGTTTTGTGCTCAGCATCACTATTGCCAAAAGTTCACATGACCAAGCTTCCAGTGGCCTGAAAGCCTCCATCTCCCTATGTTTCTGTCCCTCTTTCAAAATGATCCCTGAGACATGGGTGGAGGGAATGAGTCCTATTCAAGGACACACACTCTGTAGTCCTTTATTCTCTAAACTTAGCCACCTGTGCCCTTCTGTGTGCACCACACCCTGTTGTATACAGAAGCTTCTCTGATGAGAACTGAGATGTACTAGTATTCTCTCCACCCTTGTTCCACTATGTTCTGTGAGCCTTATTATTGTAGATTCCACTATAGCTATGTTACCTAGGATTAGGATCTCTCATAAGTATATTCTCTATATGTGACCAGTTGTGGAACACACCAGTAGTCTCCATATACTACAAAAAGAAACTTCTTTGATGAGTATTGAATGTTTTACTTGTCTGAAAATAAAATATTTAGGGTGTGGCAAGAAATTAGATTTGTCTACAGATATGATGCATAGATGGTTTTATTCAGGATCTCTGACTTCTCCAGCCATGTATTTTTGAGTATAATTACAGTGCTCCCCATAAGTTCCCTCCCATTGAGAGGGCTTTAAGTCCAATTAGATAGCTATTGATTACCACCTCCTGCCCTAGATAACAGTGCTACTACTGCACCAAGACAGACAGTTTGCTGTGGCAGTCATCATGGTTATTTGGCTTTAGGGATGGGTGGAACTATTGATTAATTTAATCCTTTCGTAGCTTGCATAGTATTCTCTAGAACTCTGAGAGATAGTTTTCAAGGAGAAGGCTTCCAATCAGTTCCTGCTCCCATGCTCCAAGTACAGTGTCCAAATTATGTTCTATCTTCAACAGCAGTCTTACCTTTGAGTTCAGAAATAACCATGGGCTCCAGCAATAGCTTGTGTTATTTGAGGAGTCTCTTGTACTACTCTGAGGAACCAGAGGGATGACTCTAATCTCTGGCACTGTACCCCTGCCATACTTCCCCCAGGTATTCACATACACCAAGGTTGAGATACCATATGCATATTTCTCAGAGGGTTTCCAAGCCAACACATTTCTTCATACACCACACATCAGAGAATTAATATCTAGAATATACAATGAACTCTCAAAAGAAACAGGATAATAAATGACCCAATTAAAAGATGGGCTATGGATATAAACAGAGAGTTCCCAAATTAAGAAATAAAAATCGCTATGAAACACCTTAAAGAGTGCTCAACATGTTTGGTAAAAATGCAGATGAAAACTACTATAAGATTCTATTTTACCTAGAAAGGCTGGCTAAGATCAAGAGAACAAAAGAGACCAAATGCTGGGGAGGATGTGGAGAAAGGGGAATGCTCAGTCACTGGTGGTAGGATTGCAAACTTGTAAAACCCCTATGAAAACTAGTGTGGAGAACTCTTTAAAAACTTAAAATGAAACTACCTTCTGTGCCCATTATATGACTGCTTGGCATATACCCAAAAGATTCATCCTACTCCAGACATATGTGTACATTCATGTTTGCTGCTAGTTTTTCACAATAGCTAAGACATACAAACTAACTAAATGTTCCTCAACTGAGCAATGAATCATATTAGGGTGCATTTGCACAATGGAGTTCTCAGTAGTTGAAAAACAGGACATTGTTAATTTTTCAGGTAATTGGATGGAACTGGAGATTGTTATGCTAAGTGAAGTATCACAAACGCAGAAAAACAAGTGACATATGTTCCCCTACATATGTTCATATCATAAAACCTATCTTTTATATGTGAGCATATATCCTGACATGCAATCAGAAGACAGGAAAATGGAAAGAGAAGATGGAGATAAAGGGAAAGAAAACAGCAGAAGAGGAGAGGAGAGAACAGATGCTACCACAGAAGAGGTGGGGAAAGTGGGAGTGCATGGCTGGGAGGTGAAAGGGAGGTTAATGCAAGGTACCATTGGGACTGGGAAGGAGGGAACTCAGGAAAGGTGGAATGTGGGAGGCGGGTGTTATGGGGGGAAGATGGAGATAATGCAGACACTTGGACTGTGAAGAGAAGAGGGAGGTTGGATAGGAGGAGAAAGGAATGGAAAATGGGTGTTGTGGGAAGACAGAGGTTTGGTGAGTTTTTGTTTTGTCTTGTTTCTTAAAATATTTTATTTATTATTTTTATTTTATGTGTGTGAGTATATGACCTGTATGAATGTAAGTGCAGCCATGTTATGCAATACCCACAGAGGTCAGAAGAGGGCATCAGGTCCCCTGAAAGTGGGGTTAGGGTTAGGGTTACCTACCCGTGGGTGCTGAGAACCAAATCTGGGTGCTCTTAACTGCTGAGTCATCTCTCCAGACCCAGGTTTCGAGTTTTATAGTGTCCCAGACTTCTTAAATATCCTGTACCTGAGTTTAGATTCACCTTTTTTTTTTGGACTAATACATTTCCTTGACCTTTCCTCTTCAAGGTCTTCCAATTGATCTAATCTATTGCTAAGGCTTTCCTATAGCTTTTTTCTGTCTTTCTGAGTTTTTCATTTTAAGTTTTATTTCAAATTGGCTTTTCTTCAGAGATTTATTCATTGAGTTCTAATTTCATGTCTCAAGATATTATTTTATTTTATTCAACTGTTTGTGCTTCCATGGTCTTCATTCAGATTTTTTTTTTTAGTACTTTAGTATATTTGTATTTATTTTTTTATTTATTTGTTTGTTTATTATTTATTGTTTATCTTTTGGGAACAGGGTCTCCCTGTATCCCCAGCTGTCCTGGAACTCGCTATATAGACCAGGCTGGCCTTGAACTCACAGAGATCCACCTGCCTCTGCTGCTTGAGCACTGGAATTAAAGGCATTTGCCACCACTCCCAACCCTTTAGTATATATGTAATTTCTGTTAGGAAACATTATGATGCAGGTTCTAATTTCATTTGAGACATATTGTCTGGGTTATTCATTTTGTGATAGAATCTAAGTTTATGGAATTCTGAGTATGAGCATCTGATCCCTGTCTTTGGTGAATGCCTCTACCTTCCTTTGATTTTTTTCTTTTACCCAAATTTGCTACATTAGGGCCAATGTTAGTGGTGTTTGGATTTCAATATTGCATCCTTATGTGTATAGGATTTTTTTTAAAAAAAACATGGTCTCAGTTCAGCTAGAGATACATTAAACTTCTGAGTGTGATGTTCCTAGACAGACTCCATATATTTACCACTGGCAGGGTGGGTTGATAGGTAGATGACTTGAAGAAAGCTCAATATTGAATTTTTTTGTTGGTGAGGTGGAGTGACTACAATTTCATGGTAACCAAGAAAGTTTTCATATATCTCTTGATTGTGTTTGCCTGAAATAATATATAGACTTCACAAGCCAAGCTATGTGTGAGAGAGTAGATGTCACCATAAGCATATGTGGACTTCTGTAGAATTAACCAGACTGGGCTGAAGTTAATGTTTCTTGACCATAGCTATGCCTTTGGAAATGGGATGGCAGAAAGAGCACACTAGAGCCTAGAAGCTCACAGGTCTGACACAGGGATCTGGTACCTGAACAGGAGTGTGTGCGGCCTGGGACATTGGATAGGGAATGCTTGCATAGAACTCACAGATCTAGTAGAAGTCAAAGATCTTCTTGACATTACAGGATTAGGGGATGTTACAGGTCTGTGGGTTTTACAGAACTACATGGTCAGAGCAGGCCTGGGAGGTGGAAGGGCAGACAGGGAATTTAATGTCTCTGTCTTGATTTTATACTTTGAACCATTCATCATGTTATTAAATCTCCATGAGTTTATATAATGACTAGAGATCCTTTTACATTTAATTCTAAACTTTATTACATTATAGTCATAGGATACATAGGATACATGGAGTTATTTTGTGTAGTTTTTGAGATTTATGTCCCAGTATGGTTTATTTTGGAGAAAGTTCCATGGGCTGATGAGCAGAGTATGTATTCATTTGTGTTTGGTTGGTATATTCTATAGATGTCTGCCAAGCCAATTTGATGTTTAATATCATTTGATATTAATGGTTCTATTTATTTTTGTCAAGATAGTGTGTATATTGGAATAAGTAGGGTATTAAAATTATCTAGCTACTGAATTGGAGTTAATTTGTGTTTTGACATCAAGTATTTTGATTTTATGAGAATGGTGTATATAAAATTGTAATGCCGAGGCTGCAGAGTTGGCCTAGCCTAGCGGTTAAGAGTGCTGACTGCTCTTGCAGAGGACCTGGGTTTGATCCCCAGCACCTACATGGTGGGTTGAGAGCCATCTTTAACTCCAGTTCCAGGGGAATCTGACGCCATCTTCTGACCTCTGTGGCATTGCACAACATGGGGTGCACAGACCTGCATGCAGACAGTACATTCATACACATAAAGAATAAATAAAATTTAAAAAAGAAGTTTCCCTTTAAAATTTTTTCAATGCCTTTCTGGTAAATTGTTATTTTGATCAGAATGAACCATCCTTTATTTTTTATGAATAACTTCATATGAATTACATTTTTATGAGATATTAAGATTCTTCCTTGTTTCTTTATCTAATTTTTTTTTCTATCCTTTCACTCTAAGGTTGTAGCTATCTTTGAAATTAAGGTGAGAGTCTGGTAGATGGACTTTGTTTGTTTCTTTTTGTTGTTGTTGTTGTTCTTTCTTTGAGACAGGGTCTCCCTGTAGCCCCAGCTGTCCTGGAACTCACTTTTTAGACCAGGCTGGCCTTGAACTCACAAAGATCCACCTGCCTCTGTCTCTGGAGTGTTAGGATTAAAGACATGTGCCAACATGCCAGGCTTTGTTTCTTGATCAATTCAGTAGCCTGTGCCTTTGGATTGGATAGCTGAGTCCATTAATGTTTAAGCTATTATTTAAGGTATGTTTAAATTCTGGGGTTGTTTGTTTTTATTCTTACTCCTATTGCTTCAACAATCACAGATTTACTTGTTTTCTTTCTCTAGCCTTTGGCTATGTCTGTTTCACTTTCCACTTTTTAGTATTGAATTCGATATTCTCTGCTGCACTTGATTAGTGGACATGATTTATCTTAGCCTATTTATTTGATGAAAAAATTCTTATTCTTCCAACTTTGGCAAATAATTTTACTGAGTAGTCTTTGTTCCTATTTTCTTTAAGAAATTGGATCACATTATTTCAGGCCCTTCTGGATTTTAATGTTTCCACTGAGAAGTCAGGTGTTAATCTGATATGTTTCCCATGCTATATAACTTGAGATTTTTCTCTTGACACTTTCAATATCCTCACCTTGTTATGTATAGTTAATATTTTTAGTATAATATGCAGTTGAGAGTGTCTTTTCTGGTTCTATTTGGTATTTTCTGTTCTTTTTGTATATTTATGAGTGTTACTTCACTCAGCACAATGGCTTCAAGCTCCATCCATTTACCTGCAAAGTTCATAATGGCATTTTTCTTTACTGCTGAATACAACTCCATTGTGTAGTTGTACCACATTTTGTCATCCACTTGTCTGTTAAGGGGCATTTGGGTAGGTTCCAGCTCTTTGCTATTGTGAAGAGAGCTGCAATAAACATGGATGTGCATGTATCTTTGTGGTAGGATGAGTCTTTGGGGTATATACCTAGGAGTGGTATGAACGGGTCAGGTGGTAGGCTCATTCCGAGTCTTTTAAGGGTTCTCCACACTGCTTTCCCTAGTGATTGTACAAGTTTACATTCCCACCAGCGGTGGATGAGTGTTCCCCTTTCCCCACAACCTCTCCAGCATCTGTTGTCTTTTGTTTTTTTGATCTTAGCTAGTCATATTGGAGTTAGATAATATCTTAGTGTGGTTTTAATTTACATTTCCTTAATTATTAATGATGTTGAACACTTTTTAAGATGTTTCTCAGCCATCTTTAATTTCTCACTGGTGAAGACTGTTCAGCTCTTTACTCCATCTTTTGAGTAGGTCTTTTGTGTTCTTATTTCTTTGTTTTTTGAATAGTATATATATTCTTGATGTTAATGCTTTGTCAGATGTATCACTGGTAAAGATTTCCTCCCACTCTGTGGGTTTTCTCTTCACCTCCTTGATTGTTTCCTTTGCTGTACAGAAGCTTTTGAGTTTTATGAGGTCCCATTTGTTGACTGTTGACCTTACTTCCTGTGCAGCTGTTGTCTGATTTAGAAAGTCTTTTCTATGCCTATGTCTTATAGGTTGTTGCCAACATTTTCTTCTATCACCTTTAGAGTTCTGGTTTCAGGCTTCATGTTGAGATCTTTGGTCCATTTGGAGTTGATTTTTGTACAGGGTGAGAGGTAGGGGTTTAATTTTGTTCTTCTACAGATGATGATGCAATTTCACCAGCACCGTTTACTGATTATACTATCTTTCCTCCACTGAGGGTTTTTTGCCCCTTTGTCAAATATGAGGTGGCTGAAATTGTATGAGCTCAAGTTTGGATCTTCAGTTTTGTTCCATTGGTCAACAGGTCTGTTTTTGTGCCAGTACCAGGCTGTCTTTATGACTATGGCCCTGTAATATAGTTTGAGGCCTGGTAGGGCAATCCCCCCTGTTTTGTATTTTTCAATTTAGCTATTCAGGGTCTTTTGTTTTTCCATATGAATTTAAGGATTTTTTTCAAAGCCTGTGAAGAAGTCCATAGGGGTTTTGATTGGGATTGTATTGAATCTGTATATCAATTTGGGTAAAATGGACATTTTTTACTATATTAATTTTCTCAATCAATGAGCATGGGAGGTCTTTCCATCTTTTGATGTCATTTTCAATCTCCTTCTTCAGGTGTTTAAAATTTTTGTTGTAGAGGTCTTTGGTGTCTTTGGTTAGGTTTGTTCCCAGGTATCTTATTATTTTTGAGGCTACTGTGAGTGGGAAAGTCTCCTTGTATTCCTTTTCCACATGTTTATTGTTGGTGTAAAGAAAGGCTACTCATTTTTCTAGGTGAATTTTGTAGCCTGACACTTTACTAAAACTCTTAATTGTTTCTAGAAGTTTTCTGGTGGAGTTTTTAGCATCCCTTAAGTAAACTATCATACCATCTGCAAAAAGGGACAGCTTAACCTCTTTTCTGATTAGTACTCCTTTAATTTCCTTCTCTTGTCTTATTGCCCTAGCAAGTGCTTTGAGCACTATGTTGAAGAGGAGTGGTGATAGGGGGCAGCTTTGCTGGGTTCCTGCCTTTAAGGGAAATGGTTCCAGTTTTTCTCCATTTAGGATGATGTTGGCAGTGGGTTTGCTATATATGGCTTTGATCATGTTGAGGAATGTTCCTTTCAGTCCTATTCCCTCTAGGACTTAATTATTTATTTTTTTTGTATGTGTATGAATGTATTGTCTGCATGCAGGTCTGTGCACCCATGTCGTGCAGTGCCGCGGAGGTCAGAAGAGGGTCTCAGATTCCCCTGGAACTGGAGTTCTCCTGGAATTGGAGTTACAGACGGTTCTTAGCCGCCATGTGGGTGCTGGGGATTGAACCCGGGTCCTCTGCAAGAGCGTCGGTGCTCTTAACTGCTAGGCTATCTCTCCAGCCCCCCTCTAGGACTTTAAACATGAAGGGATGCTAGATCTTGTCAAAAGCTTTTTCTTCATCAATAGAGATGATTGTGTGGTTTTTGTTTTTCAGTCCATTTATGTGTTTTATGATATTTATTGATTTATGAATGTTGAACCATCCCTGCATCTCTGGTATGAATCCAACTTGATCATGATGGATTATCTTTTTTATGTGGGTATGTACGCAATTTGCAAGTATTTTGTTGTCTATAGCTTTCTTTTTTGCTTGTATCTTTGCCTGGTTTTGGTATTAGAGTGAATCTGGCTTCATAGAAGAAGCTTGGGAGAATTCTCTCTGTATCCTTCTAAACAGTTTGAGTAGGAATGGTTGTAGAACTTCTTTAATATAGAATTCTGCCGTGGAACCATCTGGACTAGGGCTTTTTTTGGTTAGGAGTTGTTTTTGTTTTTGTTTTATGTGTATGAGTGTACTGTCTGAACGTAGGTTTGTGCACCATGTCGTGCAATACCGTGGAGGTCAGAAGAGTGTGTCTCATTCCCCTGGAACTGGAGTTAAAGATGGTTCTCAGCTGCCATGTGGGTGCTTGGGATTGAACCCAGGTCCTCTGGAAGAGCAATCAGCACTCTTAACCACTAGGCCATCATTCCAGCCCAGTTGGGAGGTTTTAATTACATCTTCAATTTCCTCAAAAATTATTGGTCTGTTTAAACTGTCAATCTCTTCTTGGTTAAGCTTTGTTGGTTCCTGGGATTTCAGATATTCATCAATTTCGGGTTTTCAAATTTAGTGGAGTATTGATTTTTGAAATATTCCCATATGATTGTCTGGATCTTTTCTTTGTCTGTTGTGATGTTGACCCTTTCATCATGAATACTATTGACTTGGATTTCTCTCTCTCTCTCTCTCTCTCTCTCTCTCTTGTTAACTGGGCTAGAGGTCTATTTTGTTTGTTTTTCCAAATAACCAGATTTTGGATTCATTAATTTTATATATTATTTTCTCTTTGTTTCTATTTTATTGATTTCTGCTCTGATTTTTGTTATTTCTTCCTGTCTGTTGGGTTTAGGGTTCATTTGTTTTTGTCTCTCAAGTGTTTTTAGAAGCAGTGTTAGATCGTTTATTTGTTCCTTTTCTGTTTTCTTGATGTGGGCACTTAGGGCTATAAATTTCCCTCTCAAGAGTGCTTCTAAAGTATCCCACAGGTTTTGTTGTGTTGTACTCTTTTTCATTCAGTTCCATGAATACTTTTATTTCACTCTTTATTTCTTCCCTGACCCATTCCTTATTCAGCATTGTGTAGTTTAGTCTCCATGTGTTCTTGTAGCTAGTTGGACTTATTCTTGTGTTCATATTGAGCTTTACTGCAGTGTGGTCTGATAGAATGCATGGAATAATTTCAATTCTTTTGTATTTGTTAAGGTTCCTTTTGTGCCCCAGTATGTGTTCGATTTTGAAGAATGCCCCATGAGGTGCTGAGTAGAAAGTACATTCTCTGGTATTTGGGTGGAATATTCTGTAGATGTCTGTGAGGTCCATTTGGTGTATTGTATTGTTCAGTTCTGATGTCTCTCTGTTTATTTTTTGTCCTGTTGATCTATCCAAGGGACTCAGTGGGGTGTTGAAGTCTCCCACTTTTAGTGTGTTAGGATTAATCTGTGTCTTGAGCTCCTTCAGAGTTGTGTTTATAAAGTTAGGTCCACCAGAGTTTTGTGCACAGACATTTAGGATTCTGAAGTCTTCATGGTTCATTGTTCCTTTGAAGTCTTCTTGGTTCATTGTTCCTTTGATGAGGATGAAATGGCCCTCTTTGTCTCTTCTGCTTAATTTTACTTTGAGAGCTATTTTGTCTGATATTAGAATAGCCACTCCAGCTTGTTTCTTAGTACCATTTGCTTGGAATATTTTTTCCATCCTTTCACTCTAAGGTGGTGTCTATCCTTGAGGGTGAGATGGGTTTCTTTTAGACAATATATGGAAGGGTTCAGTTTCCTAATCCATTCTCCCAGTCTGTGCCTTTTGATTGGGGAGTTTAGACCATTAGTATTTAAGGTTATTATTGAGAGATGTGTGTTGCTTCCTTTTACCTTATTTTTGGTTTGCATTCTTGGTCTATGTTTATATTTAGTCTGTTATTTTGTTCATTTCTCTCCTTAATTGTTTAGGGATAGTTGCTTCCTGTGTTCTTTGGATTGCTTCTAGGATTTTCTGAAGTGTTGGTTTCTTAGACATGTATTCTTTCATCTCATTTATGTCATGAAAGATTTTTCTTTCTCCTTCAACTATAATTGACATTTTTGCTGGATATAGTAGTCTGGTTTGTCATCTAAAGTCGTTTAGCAGAGGGAATCCTTTGGTCCACGTTCTTCTAGCTTTCATCATTTGGGCTGAGAAATCAACTGTGATTCCGATGTGTTTCCCCTTATATGTAACTTGTTGCTTTTCTCTTGTGGCTTTCAGTATTTTGTCTTTGTTTTGAGCATCTAGAGTTTTAAAAATTAGATGGTGTGGGAAGTCTCTTTTCTGGTCCTGTCTCTTTGGTATTCTATGTGCTTCTTGTATTTGTATGGGATTGTCTTTTTTTTAGTTTGGAGAAGTTTTCTTCTGTTATCCTGTCGAAGATCTGGTCAACAGTATTATCTTGGAACTCTTCTCCCTTCTCTATCTCTATGATGTGGAGGTTTGGTCTTTTCATAGTGTCCCACATTTCCTGGTTTTTCCACTCTTGTGTTTTTAAATTTTTTTTGTAATCTTTATTTGAGCTTTCTAGTTGCTCCATATTATCCTGCAGGTCTGATATTATTTTTTCTGCTTCTTCCATTCTGCTTCTGAGGCTTTTTCCCATCGTTTCCTGGTGGTTGGATTAATATTGAAAATCCTTTTTTGTTTCATCCTGCGATTTCTTTAGATTTTCCCACTTCCTTCTGGAGCCTGTCATTCTCATCTTGTAGCTTCTTGGTTTGTTGGTCATTTTCTTTTTTCATTTCAGCCTGGGATCTTTTCAGTGTTTCGACTTCCTTCCAGAGTTTGTCATTTTCTCCTTCTAGGTCCTTCTTAAGTTTTTCAATCTCTCCCCTTAATTCTTTCCACCATTTGTCATTATCTCCCTCTAGGTGCTTCCTGAGTTTTTCATTTTCTTCCCTTAGTTCTCTGATTTCTTTGAATGTGTCTACAGTTGTTCTTCTAAGGTCAGTGTCTTGGCTTCTTTCCTCAGAGATCTCATTGTAGGTATCTTCTGTAGGGTTGGTAGAGTTCGGTGTGGATTTATTATGAACTTTTCCCAGGTTGATTTTTCTTTGTGTCTTTGGCACGTGGAATTGTCTGTTTGTTTCTTTGAATTCTGGCACCTCAATGTTAGCTGCACATACTATAATCACCAATGTTCTGCCTATATGTTCCTCTGCACTAGGATCATACGGGGGTGGGGGTGTGTTGGATTGGGTTGCTACTTCGGGCCATGCGTTGGTAGGTCCCCAAGGGTCAAGGCAGGTCCGCCTTGACTCACCAGAACCTCACTGACTCCAGGAGGGTGTCTGCAGTCCAAGCTGGGACTTCCAGACAGGTGGCGCACTGCCTAGGGACAAGGAAGGTCCTCCTTGATTCACTGGAACCTCACTGACTCTGGGAGAGTTAATTTGGGAAAGTTTTCATCTAAGATCCTATTCTGCATCTGGTCTATGCCTCTTATTCTTCTCTTCTTATGCCCATAATATATAGATATGATCTTCTTGCACTGTCTCAAATTTCCTCTAAATTCCTTTCCTATGCTAGTTTTAAATATTTCAAGTTATTTTATTGATTGGTCAGATTCCTCCACCTTTTCTTCCAGTCATGATAGTCTACCTGTTCCATTTTACTTTTAAGACTTTCCACTGAGTTTCCTAACTGGTGTCTTTTTTTTCAATTTATTTTTATATTTTACATTTTAGAATTTCATACATGACTATTGTTTTTGTATTTTTGTATCTGCCACAGGCCCTCCAATCCATCTCCTCCCATGTCCTCTCACTGCTTCTCAGTCTCTTGACTGCTTCTTTGAATGTTATTGTTGCATACACACACACACACACACACACACACACACACACACGATTCACTGTCCATTCAGACCTGTTCACAGCTGCCTACTTAACATTAGATAACCTCTTTAGGAGCTAGTACCTAGACAAAACTGAATCTTCCTTCCTTCAGTATTGATTCCTGTAGCTCTTCATCTTGCAGTCAGACCGTGTGGCATTTCCCCTATTCCTTGGAACATAAACTGGTTTGATAATTCTATAGATCTTGTTATCTTACCATACTCTGTAAATTTCATTGCTATCACTTTCCTATCATGTCTATACTCCATTAACTAGCAGCATGGGTCTTGTCCCTCTGGCTCTTCTATTTTTTCTTCCTTCTCTTCCACCAAGTTTCCAGAGCTTTAGGTGTAGAAGTTACATTGGAAATGTGCCACTTAGGGCTATGGACCTCATAGTCAGTTGTTTCCCGAGTTTGACCAGTTGCGAACTAGTCTAATGTTCTCCATATGCTGCAAAAAGGAAGTTCTTTGATGAGCAATGAGAAGTATACTTGTATGTAAACATAACAATACATATTAAGAATATTGTCAGAAGTTACATTGATCTAGGAAATTGACAGAAATAGATTTATCTCTAATGTCTATGACCTAAACAATCATGTGTCTATGACTATAATTCTAATACCATTCATAATTTCTCTCCTAGTGAGGAGACCATAAGTCCAATTAGACACCTATTGATTACTCCCAAAGTAAAAGTGCCACTACTACACCAAAAGAGATTGCTGGACCAGTCCTTGATGAGATTCATAGTATTTAAAGCTGGATAGGATCACTGACTGTTTTTCTTCCTTTGTAACTTGCATGATACCTTTAGATACTACAAAATTCTTCAGGGAGGAGGCACCAGGTCAGTTCCTGTTCAATTTCTCCAAGTTCTGTGTCTCATGTATTCTGTGTCTTCAGCAATAGGGTATTCAGCTTCAGTTTTCTTGTGTACTTCTCTTTATTGTATTTAATTTTCAAATTTTGCATTATCTTTTTCATTTCATTCACCCATAGACTTGTGCTTTTTTTTAATTCACTGAAATGTTTTTTCATGTCTTCCTTAAACTCCTTTAATTATTTGAACATGTTTGTGATTTTTTTCTTTAAAGTTTGTCCTGGGATTGATTAGGTATATCTTATTGTGGAATATTTTTATATGGCTAGTGGATTTGGGGGTATGGACAGGTTTTGCAATCCCATCTATGCCTAGGACTGTCAAAAGTGGAGGAAACATGGGATTTGATCTTGGAAACAAGTTGATCCAGTGCACAAGTGGCATAACTGTAAAAGAGTTATGTCCTTGAAACTTACCAGACTAGGGTGGTGCAGGAGTAACCTGAGTGTGTTTGCAGTATGCAGGGTTAATCTCTCAGCAATCTTTCTAGCCCTAGACTCTCTATGTATGTTTATAGGAAATTGCTTTAGAAATCTTAGTCATGTTATTCGCATACTAAAATTTAAAGAATAACAGTAATTAAAAAATGAACATGAGACAACCATGGCCTATACATAGTAAAGTCTTCAACTTGCACATATCTAGCACATATCATTAGGACAAATCAAAAATATATGTGGCAAAATTATATAATGAGAAAAAGTAGGATACATTTAGACTTTTAATACAAATACAGTTGTTTTATGAACAATTTTGTTATACAATAGTGACAGATACATGGGCATGTTTTTTATTTATTTATTTATTTATTTATTTATTTATGATATTCGACTATTTTTTATTCCAAAAAAAAGACAAGTTAAGATCCAATGTACTATGTTTCCTCTCTGGCCACCCTTTCCAAGGAACTAAAAGCATTCCATATGATCCTGCTTCTCTGTATAATTGAAGATAAACACAGGAGAGTAGGGTTAAGGACTGGTCCCCACCAACTGGCCCTTGGGTGACCAACTGGGAAACTGCTGCAAAGATTAACAGAAGAAAGTCATTAAGAACAGGGCTGTTCCCTTGCTCCGCTGAGAGGGTTGTTTGATGCACTTTTGATTCCCTTTGGTTTTGTGGACTGCACTTTGGTGTCCAGAGCATCACGATGGGCTGTCCTGTCCTCTATTTTGCTCTAGGACTGCTTAAGTTTCAGGTCTTATATTTAAGTCTTTTGTCTTTTTGGTGCTAGTTTCTCTGGGAAGGGCTAAGATAGCGTTTTATAGGTGGTCACCCAGTTTTCCCAGTACTCTTTGTTGAATATTCAGAGTGCTTTTCCCCCTGGTGGTGCTTTTGACACCCAGACTGAATGTCAGTTTGTGGTGTGTGTACAGTGTTGCTTCTGGACTGTTTTCCCTCTTCCCCTGGTCAATTTCTCTGCCTTTATAGCACAAGCATTCTGCTTAGATTGTTATAACTTCATAGCATGTTTTGAAATCAGAAATGGGATGCCTCTAACTTTTCTCTTTCTCAATACTGATCTGACTTTTTGGGGTGGTGGGGTTGGGTTTTGGTTGGGTGGGATTCGTTACTGTTTTGTTTTTTTCTTCATTTTTAAATTATTTTTTAACAGATTCAAAATATAAGAGCACAGTTGTTTTCAGATCACATTGACATTGTTCAGCTTGCCATACAATTAGATAATTGGTGTCAGCATCCACAGATGAGGGATACCATTCTTCATTTGTTTTTCTGAGACTGTGTTACTTCACTCAGCATGATATCTTCTAGATCCAACCATTTACCTACAAAGTTCATGATGTCATCGTTTTTTACTGCTGCATAGAACTCCATTGTATAGATGTACCACATTTTCTCTATCCACTCATCAATTGAGGGGCATTTGGGTTGAATCCAGCTCCTTGCTATTGTGAAGAGAGCTGCAATAAACATAGATGTGCATGTATTTCTGTGGTAAAATGAGTTTTGTGGGTACATACCCAGGAGTGGTATGACTGGGTCAGGTGGCAAGTTCATTCCAAGTCTTTCAATGGTTCTCCACACTGCTTTCCATAGTGGTTGTACAAGTTTACATTCCTACCAGCAGTGGATGAGTGTTCCACTTTCCCCACAACCTCTCCAGAACTTGGTATCATTTGTTTTCTTGATCCTAGTCAGTCTTATTGGAGTAAGATGATATCTTAAAGTGGTTTTAATTTGCATTTCCTTAATTATTAGTGACATTGAACACTTCTTAAGATGTTTCTCAGACATCTCTAATTCCTCACTTGTGAAATCTCTTTTCAGCTCTTTGCTCCATCTATTGAGTGGGTCATTTATTTTCTTCTTTGTTTTTTGAGTAGTTTATAAATTCTGGAAATCAAAGCTTTGTAAGATGTATCTGCAGTAATGGTTTCCTCCCATTCTGTGGGTTTTCTCTTCACTTCCTTGATTGTTTCTTTTTTTTTCACATAAATTTATTTTTATTTTTTTAACAAATCTAGACCCGTGTTCCCGCCCATTCCCCCACCCCACCAGAGCTCATGCATTCTGCTAAACATGCTTTTCATCTCTTAGTCTTTCTCAATATTCTCCATGAGGAAGTTGACTGTTTTGAGCAGAAGCTCACTGTTTCAGGCAGTTCTTTGATGCAGTCCTTTCTGTTGTTGTTGTTTCCAATTTGCATCACTCCCAACTGCTTTGGACAAAAGCTCAAGGGGCCATGACAAGAAATACTTACAACTAGGTAATTGGCACTAGCATCCACAGATGAGGGATACCATTCGTCGTTTGTTTTTCTGGGACTGTGTTACTTCACTCAGCGTGATGTCCTCTAGCTCCAGCCATTTTCCTGCAAAGCTCGTGATGTCATCTTTGATGTACAGAAGCTTTTGAGTTTAATGAGGTCCCATTTGTCAATTGTCAACCTTAATTCTTGCACAGCTGCTGTCTGACTTAAGTCTTTTCCTATGCCCATGTCTTGTAGTCTGCTGCCAAGTTTGTCTTCTATCTCCTTCAGAGTTTGGGGTTTCACATGGAGATCTTTAATCCATTTGGAGTTGACTTTTGTACAGGGCAAGAAGTAGGGGTTTAATTTCATTCTTCTATGAGTGGTGATCCAGTTTTGCAAACACCACTTGCTGAAGATGCTGTGTTTCCTTCATTGTGTCTTCTTGGCCCCCTTGTCAAATATGAAATGGCTAAAATTGTATTTGCTCAAGTTTGGATCTTCAGTTTTGTTCCCATTGATCAACAGGTCTGTTTTTGTGCCAGTACCAAGCTGTTTTTATGACTTTAGCCCTGTGGTATAGTTTGAAGTCTGGTGTAGAGATGCCCCCTGTATTGCTCTTTTCATTCAGGGTTGTTTTAGCTATTTGGGGTCGTTTGTTTTTCCAAATGAAATTCAGGACTTTTTTTTCAAGCCTGTAATGAAACTCTTGGGGATTTTAACTGGGATTGCATTAAATCTATACAAGAGTTTGGGTAGAATGGACATTTTTACTATAATAATTTTCCCAATCCATGAGCATGGGAGGTTTTTCCATCTTCTGGTGTCTTCAATTTCCTTCTTCAAGGATTTAAAATTTTTGTTGTAGAGATCTTTGGTGTCTTTGGTTAGGTTTGTTCCTAGGTATTTTATTGTTTTTGAGGCTATTGTGAATGGGAAGTTCTCCTTGAATTCCTTCTTCAGTTGCTTGTTGTTGGTGTAAAGAAATGCTACTGATTTTTCTAGGTTAATTTTGTATCCTGCCACTTTACTGAAGCTCTTAATCGTGTCTAGTTTTTTCTGGTGTTTTTAGCATCCCTTTATTTGGAATGCTTCTGCCATTTCCCCATTTAAGATGATATTGGCTGTGGGTTTCCTGAATATGGCTTTGATTACATTGAGGAATGATCCCTCCAATTCAATTCCCTCTAGGACTTTAAGCATGAAGGGATGCTGGATTTTGTCAAAGGCTTTTTCCCCATCAATTGAGATGATGGTGTGGTTTTTGTCTTTCAGTCCATTTATATGCTTGATGATATTTATTTATTCTCATATGTTGAACCATCCCTGCATCTCTGGTATGAATCCAACTTGGTCATGATGGATGATCTTGATTGGGTCTATATGTAATTTGCCAGTACCCTGTTTAGAATTTTGGCATCTGTGTTCATTATTGAGAAGGGTCTACAGTTCTCCTTTTTGGTTATATCTTTGCCTGGTTTTAGTAATAGAGTGATGCTGGCTTCATAGAAGGAATTTGGGAGAATTCTTTCTGTATCCTTCTAAACAATTTGAGTAATAATGGTTGTAAGTCTTTTTAAAATATGTTATAGAATTCTGCCGTGAAACTGTCTGGGCCCGGGCTTTTTTTAGTTGGAAGGTTTATTATTACATCTTCAATTTCTTCATATATTATGGGTCTGTTTAAGCTGTCAACCTCTTCTTGGTTGAGCTTTGGTGATTCTCAGGATTTCAGATATTCATTCATTTCTTCGAGGTTTTCAAACTTGGTAGAATATAGGTTTTTGAAGTATTTCCTTATTATTTTCTGGATCTTTTCATTGTCTGTTGTGATATTTCCCCTTTCATCATGGATTATATTGATTTGGAGTTGTTCCTTCCTTCTTTTGGTTAACTGGGCTAGAGGTCTATCTTGTTTATTCTTTCAAAGAACCAACTTCTGGATTCATTGATTTTTTTTATATTGTTTTCTTTGTTTCTGTTTCATTGATTTCTGCTCTGATTTTTGTTATTTCTTCCTGTCTGTTGTGTTTAGGGTTCATCTGTTGTTGCCTCTCAAGTGCTTTTAGCTGCAGAGTTAGATCATTCACTTGTGTTCTTTCTATTTTTCTAATGTAGTCACCCAGGGCTATAAACTTACCTCTTAGGACTGCTTTTAAAGTATCCCATAGGTTTTGTTGTGTTGTATTATCATTATCATTCAGTTCCATGAATGCTTTTATTTCTTTCTTTATCTCTTCCTTGACCCATTCATTATTCAAGGGTGTGTTGTTTAGTCTCCATGTGTGCTCGTAGATAGTAGGGCTTATCCTGGTGTTGATGGTGAGCTTTGTTGTGTGGTGGTCTGATAGAATGCATGAAATTATTTCAATCTTTTTGTATTTGTGGAGGTTACTTCTGTGTCCCAGTAGGTGGTCGATTTTGGAGAATGTTCCATGGGGTGCTGAGTAGAAAATATATTATTTGGTTTTAGGGTGGAATATTCAGCAGATGTCTGTGAGGTCCATTTAGTGCATCATATCATTCAATTCAAATGTCTCTCTGCTTATTCTTTGTTTTGTTGACCTGTCCAAAGGGCTCAGGGGGGTATTGAAGTCCCCTACTATGACTGTACTGGGGTTAATCTGTGCCTTGTGGTCCTGGAGAATTGTCTTTATAAAGTTTGGTGCACCAGAGTTTAGTGCATGTATATTCATAATTGTGAAGTTTTCTTCCTGAATTCTTCCTTTGATAAAAATGCAATGATCTTCTTTGTCTCTTCTGATTTCTTTTACTTTGAAGTCTATTTTGTCTGATATTAAAATAGCAACACCTGCTTTCTTTTTGGTACCATTTGCTTGGGATATTTTTTCCATCCTTTCAACTTTAAGGCAGTGCCTATCCTTGAAGGTAAGATGTGTTTCTTGTAGACAGCATGTCGATGGGTTCTCTTTCCTAATCCAATCTCCCAGTCTATGTCTTTTGATTGGAGAGTTTAGTCCATTCATATTTAAGGTTATAACTGATAGGTTTGTGTTGATTCCATTCACCTTATTATCCATTTGCATTTTTGGTTTAGGTTTCTACTTCTGCAGTTATGCTTTTATTGATTTCTCTTTCTTGGTGCCTGGGGATGGTTGCTCCTTTCTTCTGTTCTTTGAATTGCTTCAAGTATTCTCTGAAAGGTTGGCTTTCCATGTATTCTTTCATCTTGTTTATGTCATGGAAAATTTTTCTCTCTCCTTCAACTATAATTGAAATTTTTGCTGGCTATAGTAACCTGGGTTGGCATCTATAGTCCTTTAACACTGGGAATGCTTTGCTGAACATTCTTCTTGCTTTCATAGTTTGCTCTGAGAAGTCAGTTGTAATTCTGATGGGTTTCCCCTTATACACAACTTGTTTTTCTCTTGTGGCTTTCAGAATTTTGTCTTTGTTTTGGGCATCTAGCATTTTAACTATGATATGGTGTGGAGAGTTTCTTTTCTGGTCTTGTCTGTTTGGAGTTCTATGTCCTTCTTATATTTATATGGGTTTGTCTTTTTTTTAATTTGGGGAAATTTTCATCTATCATTCGGTTGAGGATCGGATCAATACCATTCTCTTGGGATTCTTCTCCTTCCTCTATTCCTATGATGTGGAGGTTTGGTTTTTGCATAGTGTCACTCAGTTCCTGGTTGTTCCACTTTTGTGTATTTTTAAATTTTTCATAATATTTACTTGAGGTTTTTAGTTGTTCTGTGTTATCTTCCAGGTCTTATATTCTTTTTTCTGCTTCCTCCATTCTACTTCCGAGGCTTTTTCCATTCCTTTCCTCTTGATTGGATGCGTGTTTGATTTCTTTTTTCATTTTGTCTTCTGATTTCTTTAGTGTTTCCACTTCCTTTTGGAGCTTCTCAATCTCTTCTTGTAGCTCTTTGCTGATTAGTTTCCGTATCTTTTTCAACATAGGATATTTTCAGTGTTTCTACTTCCAGAGTTTGTCATTCTCTCTCTCTAGGTCCTTCTTGATTTTTTCATTCTCTTATCTTAATTCCTTGATTTGCTCTTTATAATCTTGTACTTCTTTAAGAATGTTCACAATTGTACTTCTAATATCTGTGTCCTGGGCCATCCCCAGGGGGATCCCACTGTAGGAATCTTCCACGGGGTTGGTAGAGCTTGGTGTGGAATTATCCTGCACCTTTCCCATGTTGTCTCTTCTTCATGTCCCTGGCATATGTTTCTCTTTGCCTGTATTCCAGTGTGAATCCCAAATGCCTCTTCACTGTGTTGAAGGCTTGCTTTGCTTGCCTCCTTCAGATGCCTTCATTGTTTGATTTGTTTTTCTCCTTTACTTCTAGGTTATGTAGTGTTAACTTATCTAAGCGTTAGGCTTTCTATTGGAAGTCTAACTCACTCTTCCCTTTCTGTTTTGAAGGTTCTCCAAAGAATCCACTTGGACATTCCTTTGGCAATTCCAGTTGGTGGGGGAGGGGGTTGTTGCTACCTGTGCTTCAGGTGGTCTTGGGAGATCCCCAATCTCGAGACTCACACAAACCTTTCCCATGTTGTCTCTTCTTAGTGTCCCTGGCATGTGGGTTTCTCTTTGCCTGTATTCTAATGCGAATCCCAAATGCCTCTTCACTGTGTTGAATTTGCTTGCCTCCTTCAGATGCCTCCATTGTTTGTTTGATTGATTTGTTTTTCTCCTTTTCTCTTTGCTTATGGAGTGTTGAATTGTCTAAGCTTTAGGCTTTCTATTGGAAGTCTAACTTACTCTTCCCTTTCTGTTCTGGGGGCCAGGGTTGCTGTTTAGCCTGTGCCCCAGCACCTGTGCTTCTGGTGGTCTTGGGAAATCTCCCATCTCAAAACTCACACAGGTGAATCCCAAATGTCTCTTCACTGTGTTGAAGGCTTGCTTTGCTTGCCTCCTTCAGATGCCTTCCTTGTTTGTTTGATTGATTTGTTTTTCTCCTTTTCTCCTTGCTTATGGATTGTTGACTTGTCTGAGCTTTAGGCTTTTTATTGGAAGTCTAATTCACACTTCCCTTTCTGTTCTGAAGGTTCTCCAAAGAATCCACTTGGACACCTGTGGCAATCCCAGTTGGGGGGCGGGAGTTGCTGTTTAGCCTGTGCCTCAGTACCTGTGCTTCAGGTAGTCTTGGGAAATCCCGATCTCAATACTCACACAGGCCCACCTTTTATACAAGCTAGGAGGACAGCTCCACCCCCACAGCCATACAAGCCAATTGACCCAAAGACAATTGAATCAAACCAAACAATCTGCCTGGCTGAAGCACCACAGCTCTTATCTGTGCTTCAGGTGGTCTTGGGAAATCCCCCATGGGCATGTTTTTTATACTAGATATTCTAAATGAAATAAAATGGCTGATTGAATTTTGACTTACTTTTCCCTAAAGCATAATAATATTGTGTAATTTTTTCTTAGTTTAATTGGCCATTATGATAGTTTATTTTGAAAATTCTTGGAATATTTTTCACTGAATTGCTTTGTTTTACTCACCGATTTGGATTTTCTTTGATAAGTTTTGGATATTAATTACTTGTAAAATTAATAGTTTGCATTCTTATTATTCTACATGATGTCTTTAACACAATGACAAATTTAATGGAGGGCATACAGATCAGTATACCTTTATCAGTCTCAGCAAACCATTTATGATCTATAACAACCAAAGGAAAAGTACGGGATGAAATGATGTTCAAACTCGCATTTTGAAAACGAAAAAAAAAAAAAAATTCGGGGCTGGAGAGATGGCCTAGCTATTAATAGCGCCAACTGCTCTTTCAGAGGACATGGGTTCGATTCTCAGCACCCACATGGCAGCTGAGAACAGTTTTTAACTCCAGTTCCAGGGGAATCTGACACCCTCTTCTGATCTGCATGGCATTGCAGGACATGGGTGCACAAACTTACATGCAGACAGTACATTCATACACATAAAAAAATTCACAGCTTGAAATTCTTAAATGTATTCATGACTACTTAATGTGTGATTCTGTAATTATGAGACTTGCTATTGTAACTGAGCGTGTTCTTTAATTTTGACAAATAATATTCTCTAAATCTCTTGTTTAGGTTTCTGCTTTAAGATTGGTGTTATATAAGCAGTGAATTTATTCACAAACCATAATGTTAAAATCCATGCCTTATCATTCATTGTGAGTATTCACAGTTATTTGGCATTTATAACACATAATGGATATTTACTACTTCTTATTTAAATTTATTGCAATAATATTTTGATAATTTAAAAGAGAACTATTTGTGTATAATACAGAAAATAGCACATAGAAATGTAAATTCTTATTTCTAAAACTCTGTATGTCAAAATGTTCTGACTATAATAATCAGAGAAAATTAACTTTGAAACTTTCTCAAATTTTCAAATATTAATTAAAAATTTTTTCAATGATATACAGACCTCAATAACATTGATTCATGGACTATTTTTAGGCCAAAGAACTGCATAGTTTATGGGTTTTTTAAGACATTGACAAATTTATCACATGGAAACCTTTCTGGTATTCAACCCAAAGAACAGTGAAATGTTGCCTGCTATGAGAATTTACAGCCATAATATCAGATTCATCGTCCAGCCTTTTATTTATTGTAGGCATCTCTGGAATACTAGCAAAGTCATAAATGGTAGATTAAATCACAAAAATAAAGTTGCATTTCAATGTGGGGTATTCCTTAAATCAAAACTAAAGAAAAAAGGGGGGTTGGGAAATGACTATAAGTAGTATAACTTGGTTTTATAGTTTAGTAACTATAAACATATTTAATTGATAAAAATTAGGGGCAGTTACTTCCTAGCAATATTTACTGTGTAAGCTAGACACGGCTCTATAGTGTTTTATAGCAGTTACAAATAGCATTTAAGTAAATGTTGAAACACACTCTTAGAATAGATTTTATATGTTTGGTAATGATAGACAATCCAGTTTTGAATAGGCTGAAAAAAAACTCCTAACATACACAGAATGTTACACAGAATTGCACTTATATGGGATTTGTACTTGTTTTTCTAAAAGTATTGTATTTTTTGCTTTCTTAATTTTTTATTTGACCAGTTAATAAACATAGCAATGAACATAATGTCCATAAAAACCCAATTAGCAAACATCTGAATCCAGTTCTTGTAAAACCCAGAGTACCCAGGTCCAGTTGAAGAGGTTTGCTTAGACAAACATGCTCATCAAATAAAAGTCCAGTCTGTTTTTGCTGTGACCTCACAATTCACCCCTCACTCCTTGGCCCTTACAGTCTGACCTGCCACCCTCTTTGGGAGAGCCCCTGAGAGCTTTGGAGAGGAAGGCAATAGCGAGAGGGTGAGATGAAAGTTACATTTTTTTCTCTGAGGTGACATATCAAACTCTTGGGTCTGTCTAAGTTTTGTTTGCAAAGGACTGGTGGCACATTTAGAAGACTTATTTTAATTCTAGAAATAAAACACAAATAGTAACAAATATTAACCATTACAATAAGTTACAATATGGGCTCAAACACATATTCTTGGATGGTGTCTGGGTCAGGGCATTATAGCTCTTTGAAAAAGGGATGGCAATAGCTTTCTAATGTGGCCTATAAAGTCTCCTGACAGTGGGGGGGTGCCAACACTGCACTATCAGCTATGTGTCCTATGCACCAGGAAGCAGGCCATAGATTGCAATGGGTTCTTTTTTTTTTCTCTGGGTTTACATACACCAGGCTGCCACTATTGCACTAAATCTTCTTTGGCAGGTAAAAGTGCAGCATGTGAAGCCTGTAGTAAAATTTCAGAGACCATGTCTTTCCAGAGGTTTCCATAATGCTCTCTGACACCATGAAGGTCTGATGTTGATTTGCAGTGCAGGGCCTCAGCATTATCTTTTTTCTCTCATGCTCATATCATACCTTATCTTCAGCAATAGGATCTTACTGTGTATTTCTTGTGTGTACACAAAGTTATAGGCAAATGGCTTTTGTTTGGGGGGGCGGTTAAAGTTTCCCTGGCCAACAGATCCTATTAGGGCAGCCCAGAGCTGCCACTGATCCCTTTATCTACCAATGACTTTTATTTAACTATAAGGCAAAATTTCATCCTGGAGAGAGAAGGGTTATTGCTCCCCCTCTGTTTTTGTAATTGTCACTACCACCAGAGCAGCCTCTCTTGTTTCCCAGACCCCCATATCCTGATTTAGTTGGCAGGAGTTGTATCACATACCTATAAACAGCTGAAAGGGTTTACCACACCCATTCAGACTGTCTCTTTCTGGACTGCATAATGCTGGTTCAGGGAGCTAGAACCCAGGTTTTCCTGAGCCAAATTAGCTTGTTATGGCAAAAAGATATGTTAGATTAACACTTGTATAATACAGAAAAACATGGAGAACATCTTTGTTCATTTAATATAATAGCTGTAACTGGGAATCCAGTACTATTCAGGAGTGGATTGAAAAATAATAACAATTCTGTATCCCTAAGCAGCATAACTGTTTTGTTATTTTCTATTCTGGAAATAGCCATCCATTTTAATCTTTTATGTGTGTGAGGTCTTTTAGAGACAGGGTCTCCCTGTAGCCCCAGCTGTCCTGGAACTCTCTCTGTAGACCAGGCTGGCCTTGAACTCACAAAGATCCGCCTAACTCTGCCTCCAAAGTGCTAGGATTAAGAGTGTGCACCACCATGCCCGGCCATCCATCCATTTTAATCTTATATAGGAAGCTTTTAGTGAGACTTAATAACATTTACCAAGAGATTTACCCCTAGTTATTAGAATTTCCTAAGTATTCAATATTCATTCCCATATATAGGTGGAAGAGTTATTTTAAATATACCACTATAAAGTATGAAATGTGAGATGTTTTTGCAAGTCTTGAGGTAGGTTCTAGATGATCAGTTCTCTCCAAATGTTCAGAGATGATTTACATAGATTTGACAAAAACCTGTCTGCTCAGACCAAAGATGTTTACCAAGTGTTCAATTGTCTTACATATAAAACATAACTAAATGTAGAAATGAATCACATCCTGGAGCAGAAGTAATCATTATTTTAAATTAATTACTAACCTTAAGTATCAGGAACTCTACTGTAATTTACCAGTTTTAACATAAACAACAATTTATTTATGAGTGAGTAGGTTTTATCAAAAACCTCGTCTCAGGTTTCAAAGGAGTGTAAACAGTAAGGAGAAGCCATATTTACTTAGTAGAACATTAAATTGACATTATACCTTTGTGATACCAATAGTTAACTTTTAATATAGACATTATGTACCATGATAAGTAGCAATAACTTTTGTTGAAATTAGTTTATCCCTTAATTGCTCTCAAGTTTACAATGTCTTAAATCTTAGATGTAAAAAATAGAGAGAGACATGGGTTCCACCAAGCAGTGTGGCATAGGTGGAGCTAGACAGGTACCCAGAAGAACACCAGGGCAGTGGCCAGATGAGGCTGACCTGCCTTATGGCTTTGCACCCAACTCCCTCCAGCCCCTGGAGGCTTATGAGTGCCCAGAAACCTCTCACTTCGCATTCCACCTAGCAGCATGGCATGGGCGGAGCTAGACAGGGACCCAGCAGGTCAACAGAATACAGGCCAGAGAGCCAAAGGAGCAAACCAATCCCCTCCTGGTGGTGGTGCTGTGTGGCTGGTGATCCAGCAGGTGCAGTGGTAGTGATTCTAGGCTGCACAGCTAATGTTGAGGGACAAGCCTGCAGAAAGCAGAGTGAGTTACCAATCAGTCCTCCATATTAACGATTTGAGATTAGTATCAAAATGAAAACAAACAAACAACAACAACAAAAATCAACATGCCAAAGACACAAGGAAAAAAAACAACATGGGAAAAGCTCAATAAATCCACACTGAACTCTACCTGTCCTACAGAAGATCCCTACAATAAGGTCTCCCTGGAAGGAAACCAAGACACGGACCTTAGAAGAACAACTGTAGATGTAGACAAAGAAATCAAAGAATATAAAGAACAAATCAGAGAACTAAGAGGAGAGAATGAAAACTCAAGAAGGAACTAGAAGAAAAGAATGATAAACTCCGGAAAGAACTAGAGGGAGAGAATGACAAATTCCAGAAGGAAGGGGAAATACTGAAAATATCCCAGGCTGAAATGAAAAAAGAAACTGAGCAGCAGAGGAAGGAGCTACAAGAAGAGAATGACAAGTTCCAAAAGAAAGTGGAAATACTAAAGAAACCACAGGATGAAATGAAAAAGGAAATTGAACATTCATCCAACCAACCAGAAAAGATGGGAAAAAGCTTCAGAAGCAGAACCGATGAAGCTGAATGAAGAATATCAAACCCACAGTATAACACGGAGCAAGTAGGATGCTCAAATAAAGATTATGAAAAATTAAAAAAAAAAACCACAAGAGTGGAATAACCAGGAAATGTGGGACACTACAAAAAGACCAAACCTCTGAATCAGAGCCAGAGGAAAGAGAAGAATCACAAGACAATGGTATTGATAAGATCTTCAACAGATCTGATACTCCTAGAAATGTTTAAGAGTTTCAATTAAGTGGTGATACAAAATTAACCTAGAAAAATCAGAAGCCTTTCTTTACACCACAATAACTAATTGGAGAAGGAATATAGGAGATCTTTCCACTCAAAATTACATAAAAAAATAAAATGAAATATCTGGGAACGAACCTAACCAAAGACACCAGAGATCTCTACAACAAAAAATTTAAAACCCTGAAGAAGGAGATTGAAGATAATATCAAAAGATGGAAAGACCTCCCATGCTCATGGATTGGAAAATTAATATAGTAAAAATGTCCATTCTACCAAAATAATATACAGATCTAATGCAATCCCAATCAAAATCCCCATTAGTTTCTTCACAGACTTGGGAAATAAAATCTTTATTTTTTATTTTTATTTATTTTTTTTTACTTATGTGTGTGAATGTACTGTCTGCATGTAGGTTTGTGCACCTGTGTTGTGCAATGCTGCAGAGATCAGAAGAGGGTGTTGAATTCCCCTGGAACTGGAGTTCTCCTGGAATTGGAGTTTCAGATGGTTCTCAGCCACCATGTGGGTGCTGGGGATCAAATCCTGGTCCTCCGTAAGAGCAGTTGGTGCTCCTAACTGCTAGGCCATCTCTCCAGCCCCGGGAAATAAAATCTTTAAATTCATATGGAAAAACAAAAGACTTCAATAGCTAAAGCAACCCTGAGTGAAAATTGCACTATGGGGGGATGACTTTACCAGACTACAAGCTATATTAAAGGACTATAGTCATAAAGACAGCCTGGTACTACCATAAAAAAAGACCCCTTGACCAATGGAACAAAATCAAAGATCCAAACTTGAACTCATACAACTTCAGCCACCTCATATTTGACAAAGGTGCCAAAAATGCTCAATGGAGGAAGGATAGCATCTCCAGCAAATGGTGCTGGCAAAAATGGATTACCATTTGTAGAAGAACAAACTTAAACCCCTACGTCTCACCCTTTACCAAAATCAATGCCAAGTAGATCAAAGATCTCAACGTGAAACCTGGAAGATGATAGAGAAAAAGTTGCTAGCAACCTACAAGATTTAGGCATAGGAAAGGACTTTCTAAATCAAATGGAAGCCACACAGGAAATAAGGTCAACATTTGGCAAATGGGACCTCATCAAACTCAAAAGCTTCTGTATAGGGGAAGAAATAACTAAGGAAGTGAACAAACCCACAGAGTGGGAGGAAAACTTCACCACTGATACATCTGACAGAGCATTAACTTCAAAATATATAGACTACTCAAAAAAAAAAAAAAAAAGAAAGAAAGAAAAAGAAGAAAACAAATGACCTACTCCAGAGATGGAGTAAGAGCTGAACAGAGACTTTACCAGTGAGGAAGTAAAGATGGCTGAGAAACATCTTAAAAAGTGTTCAACATCATTAGTAATTAAGGAAATGCAAATTAAAACCACTCTATGATATCATCTCACTCCCATAAGTCTGGCTAAGCTCAAGAAAACAAGACACTAAATGTTGGAGAGGTTGTAGAGAAAGGGGGACACTCATCCAGTGCTGTTGGGAATGTAAACTCATACAACCACTATGGAAAGCAGTGTGGGGAACCCTTAAAAGACTCAAAATGAGCCTACCACCTGACCCAGTTATACCACTCCTGGGTATATAGCCACAAGACTCACCTTACTGCAAAAATACATGCATAGCTATGTTTATTGCAGCTCTCTTCACAAAGCAAAGAGCTGGAACCAACCCAAATTCCCCTCAACTGGGGAGTGCATAACAAAATGTGATACATCTTCGCAATGGAGTTCTATGCAGAAGTAAAACAGATGACATCATGAACTTTGCAGGTAAATGGGTGGAACTTGAAGCCATTATGCTAAGTGAAGTAACACAGTCACAGTCCCAGAAAAACAAAGGGCAAATGATTTCCCTTATTTTTGGATGCTAATGCCAAATTCCCAGTTGAAAGGCAAGCTGAACAACATTATTGTTATATTTTTATCTGAAAACAACTGTGGTGTTATAATTTGAATCTCTCAGGCTCTAAAATTAATCTACCACTTATTTTCTGACATTGTAATTACCATGTATAGGTGGAAGGTACATGTTCATATTTTAGAGTAATGTAAAATTAAAGGAAAAATGTGAATGGCTAAACATATTTTGGAAATAACATACAGTTTGTTCTTGGAGGTCATAATTTTGATACATATTGATGGTTATATAGGCATATTTAGAGCAATACAAAGGAAAGGGAACAAGAACAACATAAAGACTGGGTCAAAGAACTGACTGATATAGTTACATTCTGCCCAAAACCGCAAGCCTCTGCAGAGAAAAACTTTGGAAAGACAGAGAAAGATGAAAAGCATGTATGGCAGAAAGCATGAACTGCAGTGGGGTGGGGGGCAGGGAGAGGTGAATGTGTCTAAGTTGAACTGAAAGATGATGTATGAAATACACAAAACATCAGTTAAAAGTATTTTTAAAAAGAAATACTAAAATATCCAATGTCCCCAAAGATAAGTTTTACAATTTTAGAAAAAAAGAGACATATATTCCAAGCTATATCTATAGTAATAACAATCATTTTGATATCATCTTTACTGACCAGTACTCAATTTATATATTAAGGATTTGGTGTTAGAACCAAAAAATGAGACAGAACCTATGTTGTTTGTTTTCCTGAGACTGTGTCATCTCACTCAGTATAACAGCCTCCAGTTCCATCCATTTGCCCAAAAATTTCATGAAGTTATCCTTTTACACTTCCGCATAGAATTTAATTGTATAAATGTCTACATCTTCATTATCCACTCATAATTTGAGGGATATCTGGGCTGCTTCCAGCTCTTCTCTTCTCTATTATACAAAATGAGCAACAACAAGCATGGTTGTGCATCTAAGGCTTTAACCTTCAATAAAATATAAAGAAGTTTTTAGGTAAACTTTGTACACCAAACATTTAGAGGAGACAACAATTAAGTGATTTCTAGCAAGGAATTGCTCAAGAGGCTGAAGAGAAGGTTCAGCAATTAAGGGTGGCACATGCATTTAATCCCAGCCCTCAGGAGGCAGAGGGAGAGGCAGGTGGATCTTGGTGAGTTCAAAGCCAGCCTAGTCTGCAAAGTGAGTTCTATGTCTGCTGGGGCTACAGGGAGACCCTGTCTCAAAAATACCAAAAAAAAAAAAAAAAAAAATCACTGGCTGCTCTTGAATAGGATCCATGTTAAGTTCCCAGCACCACATGGTAGTTAACAACAATCCCTTATCCTAGTTCCAAGGGAAGCAATGTCCTCTTCCATCCTCTGCTAGCACGGTGCACACTTGTTGAACATACATACATGGACGCAAAACATTCATAGACATAAAATAAAAAGAAGTAATTATAAATCAAAAAGAAATTGCTCAAAATATGATTTAGATAAAAGTAAAATCAAGGAAAGTAAAAATAAATAAAATCACTAATGTAAGACAAAACATTGATTAATACAAATCTACATAGAGTTAAGATTGTTTATTTCAAACATCAGCATGCTACTAAAGTGGAAAAATAAAATTTCTATACCTTAAATAAGAATATAAATTGAATTAGATCTCAAATTTCTATTTGATTCCATTAATTTAATTCATTAAATATTTTATAGCATGTGAATTTTATAGCATACTTAGTCTCAGGATGGAAAAATGTCTAATTGGCAGAGATATTGATGCAGTAGATCTGGTTTGGTGATACGAGCCTGTAATCTCCATCTGAAGAGGCTGAGGCAGGAGGATGGAGTTCATGGCCAGCTTAGGCTATACAATTGAGTCTCATGCAAAAAAAAAAAAGGTAATATAGATTTAGTCTTAGCCACTGTGATGTTTCGTACTGACTGACAACATCATAGGATCTTGAATCACCAATGAAACAATTCCTGATGATGTCTGTGAAGGAGTTTCCAGATTAGTTTACTTGAAGCAGAAAGACCATCCTCTCTGCCACTCTAAAAGAAAGGAAAAATTGCCGGGCGTGGTGGCGCACGCCTTTAATCCTAGCACTTGGGAGGCAAGACAGGTGGATCTTTGTGAGTTCAAGGCCAGCCTGGTCTACAAGGTGAGTTCCAGGACAGCTG
>VZQC01001350.1:2062785-2134851 GCA_009823505.1 Rhizomys pruinosus
TGGATCAGAGCTATCATTTTTTAGTTTGAAGCAAAACATGCTAATATGTCTAAAAGTTAAGTCATTATTCAACCTTATGATGTACTGCTTGGTACCATGTACAACTTATAACAAACTCAAGAGGCACAGATCACATGAATAAAACTTTCGCTGAAATGCAGACGCCTTGTGGGAGTTGGAGATTCTCTGTAAATCTCCCCTTGTACAGCACCTCCTATTAGCTCCTTATGGATAAATGGGGAATTGCTGAAAATTGAGATTTATATATATATATATATATATATATACATCTATACATAGTTTTATATATACATAAATATACACATACATACAAGCATACATGCATACACATATCACTTGAATTGGAGTGTTTTTTTCTTCCTTAAAAGATGTCATGTTTTCCTTAAGGAAGTGTTCGAAGGTTCCTCCTTGGCAGCCCCAACCATCAATCCTGCTCTTTTGCTCCACATTGAAGTCTTTCCCTCCCATGGTCCCCCAAAATGAAGTCCTGTAAGCAAGTGCCCTGTCTTGATTCCCCTGCACTAGCCTCTATGATACAGCCCAGGTAGTCCAACAATGACAGTCTACACTCTGACGAGGCTGACATCCCCTTCGCTGTTTAGTCCATAAGCTGGGTATTTCAGTGTTCCTTATCTGGCATTGAAGGTTTGGACGATTCTTGTAGAAATATGAGTCCTCAGTCCATACTAGGAGGTTAAAAAGCTGTGTCTCATACCTTTGAGGAGTGCCAAAAGTGGTGGCAGCCACAGAGTAGATGCACTTGCCAGTAAGAATTGGGGATAGGCCAAACAACAGTACTCTCTCTTTATTCTTTTTGTCTTTGTTACTAAGATCTCAAGCTCTATGTCTGCAGTACAGTTTCTCTGGTTGTAATTATTTATATCTGGTTGTACTTTCCTTTTGGATGTTTAAGGCCACACAGCTGAGATTAACCAAGGTTTTTATTTTCTCAAGGTCAGTTGAGGATCTGGTCCTCAGGTGTCTCTTGGGGTTTTTTTTGGGGGGGGGGAGAAGGATGGGAGCCCCTTGCTCCTTTCAGCTTTTCATTCACCAGTTCCATCCACTTGAGGACAAAATCAGATCTTGCTAGACCAGGCTTCCTTTACTGAACATGAGCAGATTTTCCTCTCTTTAGACTGGACACTGGCTGAAGTCCCATCAGTGGCTCTCCAAGACCTCCCTGAACAGGGAGATATGACCCACTTCTGTAGGACATTCCATGAGGTGCCCCCATGCATAATCCCCTAAGACTTGGTTGACCTCTGAGGGAAAGGAACAAAGTTATCCCTTTGGTCCCTCAGCCAAATTGGTATGGGTGTTAAGTATGGTCATTAAGCACCCAGAAAGTCTAAGTTGCACCAGCCTAATACACCTATATTAAGATTGTATCTTTTGGGAACAAACTGCATATTATTCCCATAGCATATTTCTTGATTTGCATCTTTCCATTTTAATCCCATAATACTCTACAAGATGCACACATCCCCTCCATCATGTACCAAAAACCTAAGGTCTGAAAATAAGAGTTAGGTCAGCTCTAGAACCTGTTTAGGGATCCACATTTCAAGAGCATAGTTGTCTTTAGATCATGAGGAATATAACATTAACATTGTTCAGCTTGTCTTACAACTAGGTACTTGGTACTAGCATCCACAGATAAGGGATACCATTCATCTTCTGTTTTTCTGTGATTGTGTTACTTCACTTAGCATAAAATCTTCTAGTTCCATCCATTTACCTGAAAATTTCATGATGTCATCTTTCTTTACTGCTGCATAGAACTCCTTTGTGTAGATGTACCACATGTTCTCTATCCATTCATCAGTTGAGGGGCATTTGGGTTGGTTCCAGCTATTTGCTATGGTGAAGAGAGCTGCAATAAACGTGGTTGTACATATATCTCTGTGGTAGGAAGAGTCTGATGGATATATTCCCAGAAGTGGTATGGCTCTGTCAGGTGGTAGGCTGATTTTGAGTCTTTTAAGGGTTCTCCATACTGTTTTCCATAGTGGTTGTACAAGATTGCATTCCCACCAGCAATGGATGAGTGTTCCCCTTTCCCCACACCCTCTCCAGCATTTAGTATCATTTGTTTTCTTGATCCTTACCAGCCTTGTATGGGTAAGATGATATCTTAAAGTGGTTTTAATTTGCATTTCCTAAATTACTAGCAATGTTGAGCACTTTTTAAGATGTTTTTCCAGCCATTTCTATTTCCTCACTTGTGAAGTCCTCCATTCAGCTCTTTACTCCATCTTTTGAATGAATCGTTTGTTTTCTTCTTTTTTTTAATAGTTTATATATTCTGGAAGTTAATGCTCTGTCAGATGTATCAGCAGTGAAGGTTTCCTCCCACGCTGTGGGTTTTCTCTTCACTTCCCTGACTGTTTCTTTTGCTCTACAGAAACTTTTGAGATTAATAAGGTCCCACTTCTCAATTGTCGACATTATTTCCTGAGCAGATGTTGTCTGGTTTAGAAAGTCTTTTCCTACACCTACGTCTTGTAAGTTGCAGCCAACTTTTTCTTATATCACCTTCAGAGTATTGGTTTTCACACTGTTTTTGATCCATTTGGAGTTGATTTTTGTGCAGGGTGAGAGGTAGGGGTTTAATTTTATTTTTCTACAAGTGGTGATCCAGTTTTACCAACACCATTTGCTGAAGATGCTGTCTTTCCTCCATTAAGTTTTTTTGCCCCCCTTGTCAAACATGAGGTGGCTGAGGGCTGTAGAGATGGCCTAGCAGTTAAAAGCGCTGATTGCTCTTGCAGAGGACCCGGGATCGATCCCCAGCACCCACATGGCGGCTGAGAACCGTCTGTAACTCCAATTCCAGGAGAACTCCAGTTCCAGGGGAATCCAACACTCTCTTCTGACCTCTGCGGCATTGCACAACATGGGTGCACAGACCTGCATGCAGACAGTACATTCATACACATAAATAAATAAAAATTAAAAAAAAACAAATATGAGGTGGCTGAAATTGGATGTGCTCAAGTTTGGATCATCAGTTTTGTTCCATTGGTCTATAGGTCTGTTTATGTGCCAGTACCAGGCTGTTTTTATGACTATAGCCCTGTAGTATAGTTTTATGTCTGGTATAGAGATCCCCCCCTGTATTGTGCTTTTCACTTAGGGTTGCTTTGGCTATTCGGGGTCTTTTGTTGTTCCATATGAATTTAAGAATTGGTTTTCCAAGCCTGTGAAGAATGACCTTGGGATTTTAATTGGGATTGCATTGAATCTGTATATTAATTTGGATGGAATGGACATTTTTACTATATTAATTTTTCCAATCCATAAGCATGGGAGGTCTTTCCCTCTTCTGATCTCTTCTTCAATCTCCTTCTTCAGGAGCTTATAATTTTTGTTGTAGAGATCTTTGGTGGTTTTGGTTAGGTTTATTCCTAGGTATTTTATTGTTTTTGAAGCTATTGTGAGTGGGAAGGACTCCTTGTATTCCTTCATCAGTTGCATCTTGTTGGTGTAAAGAAAGGCTACTGATTTTTCTAGGTTAATTTTGTATCCCACCACTTTACTGAAACTTTTAATTGTTTCTAGAAGTTTTCTGGTGGAGTTTTTAGCATCCCTTAGGTAAACTATCATATGGTCTGCAAAAAGGGATAGTTTTACTTCCTCTTTTCCAATTAGTATTCCTTTAATTGCTTTTTCTTGCCTTATTGCCCTAGCCAGTGTTTCAAGCACTCTATTGAAGAGGAGTGGTGACAAGGGGCAGCCTTGATGGGTTCCTACTTTTATGGGAAATCCTTCTAACTTTTCTCCATTTAGGATGATGCTGGCTGTGGGTTTTTTATATATGGCGTTGATTATGTTGAGGAATGATCCTTCTAGTCTAATTCCCTCTAATACTATAATCATGAAGGGATGCTGGATTTTGTCAAAGGCCTTTTCTGCATCAATTGAGATGATCCTGTGGTTTGTGTCCTTCAGTCCATTTATGTGTTTTATGATATTTACTGATTTTCATATGTTGAACTATCCCTGCATCTCTGGTATGAATCCAACTTGATCATGATGAATGATCTTTTTGATGTGGGTCTGTATACAGTTTGCAAGTATTTTGTTGAGAATTTTTGCATCTGAGTTCATTAATGAGATGGGTCTGTAGTTCTCTTTTTTGGTTGCATCCTGGCCTGGTTTCAGTATTAGAGTAATGCTGGCTTCATAGAAGGATTTTGGGAGATTTCCCTCTGCTTGTATCCTTCTGAATAGTTTTAGTAATAATGGTTGTAAGTCTTCTTTAAATGTTTTGTAGAATTCTGCTGTGAAACCAACTGGACCAAGGCTTTTTTTAGTTGGGAGGACTCATTACATTTTAAATTTCTTCATATATTAAGGGTCTGTTTAAGCTGTCAATCTCCTCTTGATTTAGCTTTGGTGATTCCCTGGATTGCAGATATTCATCCATTTCTTCCAGGTCTTCAAATTTATTATAGGTTTTTGAAGTATTCCTGTATGATTGTCTGGATCTTTTCACTGTCTGTTGTGATATTTCCCCTTTCATCATGAATTCTGTTGATTTGGAGTTGCTCTTTCTTTTGGTTAACTGGGCAAGGGGTCTATCTATCTTGTTTATTCTCTCAAAGAACCAACTTTTGTACTCGTTGATTTTTTGTATTGTTGTCATTGTTTCTATTTTATTGATTTCTGCTCTGATTTTTGTTATTTCTTCCTGTCTGTTGCATTTAGCATTTATTTGTTGTTGTCTTTCCAGTGTTTTTATTTGCAGTGTTAGCTCATTTATCTGTTCTCTTTCTATTTTTTGTTTTTTTGTTTGTTTGTTTGTTTGCTTGATTGTTTTTTATATAGGCACCCAGAGCTATAAACTTCCCTCTTAGGACTGCTTTTAAAGTATCCCATAGGTTTTGTTGTGTTGTACTGTCATTGTCATTTAGTTCCATGAATGGTTTTATTTCTTTCTTTGTTTCCTCTTCGACCCATTCATTATTCAGGAGTGTGTTGTTTAGTCTCCATGTGTTCATGTAGGTAGCTGGGCTTATCCTGGTGTTGATACTGAGCTTTATTGCACTATGGTCTGATAGAATGGATGAAATTATTTCAATTTTTGTATTTGTTGAGTTTTTTTCTGTGTCCAAGTATGTGGTCAATTTTAGAGTCTGTTCCATGGGGTGCTGAGTAGAAAGTATATTCTCTGGTGCTTGGGTGGAATATTAGGAAGATTTCTGTGAGGTCCATTTACTTTATTGTCTTGTTCAGTTCAGATGTCTCTGTGTTTATTCTTTGTCCAGTTGATCTGTCCAAAGGACACAATGGAGAATTGAAGTCCCCTACTATGACTGTGCTGGGGTTAGTCTATGCCTTGAGGTCCTATAGAGTTGTATTTGCAAAGGTTGGTGCACCAGAGTTTGGTGCATATATATTCATGATTATGAAGTCTTCGTGGTTAATTTTCCCTTTGATAAGGATATAATGGCCCTCTTTGTCTCTTCTAATTGCTTCTACTTTGAAGTCTATTTTGTCTGATATTAAGATAGCAACTCCTGCTTTCTTTTTTAGTACATTTGCTTGGAATATTTTTTCCATCCTTTCACTTTAAGTTGATGCCTATCCCCAAGGATGAGATGGGTTTCTTGTAGACAGCATATCGATGGATTCTGTTTCCTAATCCATTCTCTCAGTCAATGCCTTTTGATTGGGGAGTTTAGCCCATTGATATTTAAGGCTATAATTGAGAGGTATGTGTTGCTTCCTTTCACCTTATACGTTTGCATTTTTTTGTGTAGGTTTCTACTTCTGCATTTCTGTTTTTATTACATTTTTCTTTCAATGTTCCTGGAGGTAGTTGCTCCTCTCCTCTGTCATTTGAATTGCTTCAAGTATTCTCTGAAGGGTTGGTTTTCCAGACATGTATTCTTTCATCTTGTTTATGTCATGGAAGATTTTTCTCTTTCCTTCAAGTAGAATCAACATTTTTGCTGGGCATACTAACTTGGGTTGGCATTTATAGTTGTTTAGCACTGGGAATGCTTTGGTCCACGTTCTTGCTTTCATGGTTTGGGCTGAAAAGTCAGCTGTAATTCTGAAAGGTTTTCCCTTATATGTAACTTGTTTTTCTCTTGTGGCTTTCAGAAATGTCTTTGTTTTGGGTACCTAGAATTTTAACTATGATATAGCAGGGGGAGTTTCTTTTCTGGTCTAGTCTATTTGGTGTTCTTCTTGCTTCTTGTATTTGCAGGGGTTCATCTTTTTTTTTTACTTGGGGAAATTTTCCTCTATTGTTTGGTTGACAATCTGATCAATACTATTCTCTTGGGATTCTTCTCCTTCCTCTATCCCTATGATGCAGAGGTTTGATCTTCTCATAGTGTCCCAAATTTCCTGGTTGTTCCACTCTTGTGAATTTTAAATTTTTCATAGTCTTTACTTGAGCTTTTTAGTTGTTCTGTGTTGTCTTCTAGGTCTGATATTCTTTTTTCTGCTTCCTCCATTCTGCTTCTAAGGCTTTTTCCCATTCTTTCCTCTTTATTGGATGATTGTTCATTTTCCTTTTTCATTTCTTCCTGTGTTTTCTTTAATATTTCCATTTCCTTTTGGAGCTTCTCAAACTTTTCTTGTAGCTCATTGGTTTCCTTTTTTATTTCAGCATGGGATCTTTTCAGTGTTTCCACTTCCTTCCGGAGTTTGTCATTTTGTCCCTCTAGCTCTTTCTGGACTCTGTCATTTTCTCCTTTTAGTTCTTTCTAAAGTTTGCCCTTGTCTTCCTCTAGGTCCTTTCTGAGGTTTTCATTCTCTCCCCTTAGTTTTATGATTTCTTTGAATAATCTGTGATTGTTATTTTGGGATCTGTGTCCTGGGTTACCTCTAGGGAGATCTCATTGTAGGAGTCCTCCACAGTCTCTGTAGAGTTTGGTGTGGAGTTATTCTGTGCTTTTCCCATATTGTTCTTTCTGCTCTCAGTGTGTGGTTAGCCTTCTGCCTGTATTCTGATGCAAATCTTGAATCTAGACTGTCTCTTCACCTTGTTGAAGGATTGCTTTCCTAGATTCCTTTGGGTGTCTTCGTTGTATTCTCCTTATGAATGAAGTGTTGACTTGTCTAGGTTTTAGGCTTTCAATTTTGATTACATATTGGCAGGTATAGTTCACTTTTCCCTTTCTGTTCTGCAGAGCTGGGTGGGTAGCAATCCAGATGACACCTTCCTAACCAGTATTCCCTCTGTTGCCAGCCACTCTCTCCTGAGTTCCAGTTGGGGAGTTCCAGTTGCCTGGGGGGGTATCTTGCTTAATCCGCGCACCTGCCCATGCAAACTCCACCCTCAGCTGCTTCACAGGAAGCAAGTAGTCTGTCCCAACTGCTTGCCCAGCTCTTTGTCTGTTCGGCTCTTTACTCCATCTTTTGAGTAGGTCATTTGTTTTCTTCTTTGTTTTTTAAGTAGTCTATATATTCTGGATGTTAATGCTCTGTCAGATGTATCAGTACTGAAGGTTTCCTCCCACTCTGTGGGTTTTCTCTTCACTTCCTTGATTGTTTCTTTAGCTGTACAGGAGCTTATGAGTTTGACGAGGTCCCACTTGTCAACTGTTGATCTTATTTCCTGTGCAGCTAATGTTCAGTTTAGAAAGTCTTTTCTTATGCCTATGTCTTGTAGGTTGCTGCCAACTTTTTTTCTATTGCCTTCAGGGTTTTGGGTTTCAGGTTAAGATCTTTGATCCACTTGGAGTTTATTTTTGTAGAGGGAGAGATGTAGGGATTTAATTTTGTTTTTCTACAAATAGAGATCCAATTTTGCCAACACCATATGCTGAAGATGCTATCTTTCCTCCATGGAAATATTTTAGCCAGTTTGTTGAATATAAGGTGGCTGAAATTATATGATCTCAAGTTGGATCTTCAGTTTTGTTCAACGGATCTGTTTGTATGTCAGTACCATTCTGTCTTTATGACTATAGTCTTGTAGTATATCTTGAAGTCTTGTAAGGTAATCCCTCCTGTATTGCACTTTTCACTCAAAGTTGCTTTAGGTATTCAGGGTTTTTTGTGTTTCCACATGAATCTGAGGATTATTTTTCCAAATCTGTGAAAAATCTCATGGGAATTTTGACTGTAATTGCGTTGGATCTGTATATTAATTTGGGTAGAATGGACATTTTTACTATATTCATTTTTCCAATCCATGAGCATGGGGGTTCTTTCCATCTTTTGATGTCATCTTAACTCTCCTTCATCAGGGTTTTAAAATTTTTGTGATAGAGGTCTTTGGTGTCTTTGGTTAAGTTTATTCCCAGGTATTTTATTTTTTTGGAGGCTATTGTGATTGGGAAGGTCTCCTTTATTCCTTCTCCAGTTGCTTATTTTTGGTGTAAAGGAAGGCTACTGATATTTCTAGGTTTATTTTATATTCTGACACTTTACTGAAATTTATTCATTTCTAGAAGTTTTCTCGTTGAGTTTTTAGCATCCCTTAGGTAAACTATCATATCATCTGCCAAAAGGGATAATTTGACTTCCTCTTTTCCAATTAGTACTCCTTTAATTTCCCATTCTTGCCTTATTGCCCTAGCAAGCATTTCAAGCACTATATTGAAGAGAAGGGGTGATAGGGATCAGCCTTGCCTGGCTCCTGCCTTGGGGAATGCTTCTAATTTTTCTACATTTAGGATGATGTTGGCAATGGGTTTATTGCATATGGCTTTGATTACATTGAGGAATGTTCCTTCCAGTGCAATTCCCTCTAGGACTTTAAGCATGAAGGGGTGTTGGATTTTGTCAAAGTCTTTGCCTGCATCAATTGAAATGATCATGTGGTTTATGTCTTTCAGTGCATTTATGTGTTTTATGTATTTATTGATTTACATATGTTGAAACATCCCTGCAACTCTGGTATGAATCCAACTTGGTCATGATGAATAATCTTTTTGATATGGATCTGAATGTGATTTACAAGTATTTTGTTAATTTTTGCATCTGTGTTCATTAATGAGATGGGTCTATACTTTTCTTTCTTGTTTGTTTCTTTGCCTGGTTTGGGTATTAGAGTGATGCTGGCTTCATAGAAAGAATTTTGGAGATTTCCTCTGTGTGCTGGATAGCTTTAGTGTCAACTTGACACACCTGAATGAGGGAACCTCAATTGGGGAATTGGCTCCATTGGACTGGCCTGTGGCCACATCTGTGGAGTATTGTCTTGATTGTCGAGCAATGTGAGACAGCCCAGCCCACTATGGGTGGTGCCACCCTGGACAGTTTGTTGTGTACTGTATAAAAGGGCAGGCTGTGCATGGGCCAGGGGAGCAAGCCAGTAAACAACATTCCTCCATGGCCTGTGCTTCACCTCCTGCCTCCAGGTTCCTGCCCTGAGTTCCTGCCTTGGGCTCCCTAAGTGATGAACTGTGACCCAGGAGATATAAGCTGAATAAACCCTTTCCTCCCCATTTGGTGTCAGAGTGTTTTGTCATAGCAATGGAGGGATGCTGTTTACTGGCTTGCTACCCTGGCCCATGCCCAGCCTGCCCTATTATACAGTACACAACAACCTGCCCAGGGTTTCACCACCCATAGTGGGCTGGGCCCTCCCAAATTGCTCGACAATCAAGACAACACTCCACAGATGGGGCCACAGTCCAGTCCAATGGAGCCAATTCCCCAATTGAGGCTCCCTGAACCCAGGTGTGTCAAGTTGACACTAAATCTATCCAGCACAATTGACCCTTGTCAACTTGACACACAAAACACATCATTATTAAACCACCACCTTTCCAGTTCTTGTCCCCAAGGTATGATGTTAACATTAATCACAACCTAAGGCAGTACAACCTTAAAAGCCCCACGGTCCTTAAAATGTCCAAACACTTAAAAGTTCACAGACTATTAAAAGTCACTTAACTGTGGGCTGCTGTAAAATCCAAAACAAGTACTGTCTTATTTCAAAGGGAAGAATCAGGTACACTCAAACAAAACCTAAGTTCAGCAAAGTAGCTCAAGGCTGGACACCTGGGATTCACTCACGATCTTCTGGGCTCCAAAGGGTTTTGGAAGTTCCTCTTCTCTGACTCTGCCATCCATAGCACACACTGCTCATCTTGCAGGCCCAGGCCAGCTCCATTCCACACCTGCTGCTGCTCTTGGTAGTCATCTTATGGTCCTGGCATCTCCAAAAACCTGGTGTCACCACTGAAACTGAGGCAGCACCTTCACCAATGGTCTCTTCTAACCTCTCTTGGGGCCAGGCCTCAGATTCTCTCCATTACCCCTGCAATCCTGGGGTCTTCACTGCACGACACGGGTGCACACACCTGCATTCAGACAGTACATTCATACACATACAAAAATAAATAAAATAAAAAAATAAGCTGTCAGTCTCTTCTTGATTAAGCTTTAGTGAATCCCAGGATATCAGATATTCATCCATTTCTCATAGGTTTTCAAATTTAGTAGAGTATAGGTTTTTGAAGTATTCTCGAATGACTGTCTAGATCTTTTCCCTATTTGTTTTGATGTTTACACTTTCATCTTGAATGCTATTGATTTGGAGTTGCTCTTTCTTTTGATTAACTGGGCTAAAATTCTGTCTATTTTGTTTATCTTTTCAAAGATCCAACTATTGAATTCATTGGGATTTTTTGTATTGTTTTCTTGTTGTTTCATTGATTTTTTTATCTGATTTTTGTTATTTCATGCTGTCTGTTCGATTTAGGGTTCATTTCTTGTTGCCTCTCAAGTGTTTTTAGCTGCAGTGTTAAATCATTTATTTGTTCTGTTTTTTTTTTTTTAATCTGGGCACTTAGGACTATACTTTTCTCTCTTAGGACTGCTTTTAATGTATCCCACAGGTTTTGTTGTGTTGTAGTGTCTTTTTTGTTTAGTTCTGTAAATGCTTTTATTTCATTCTTTATTTTTTCCCTGACCCACTCATTATTAAGGATTGTGTTATTTAGTCTCCATGTGTTCTTGTAGTAAATAGTGCTTATCCTTGTGTTAATATTGAGCTTTATTGCACTGTGGTCTAATAAAATGCATGAAATAAATTCAATCATTTCGTATTTGTTGAGATTTCTTTTGTGTCCCAGTATGTGGTCAATTTTGGAGAATGTTCCATGGGGCACTCAGTAGAAAGTATATTCTCTGATGTTTGGGTGGAATATTCTGTAGATATCTTTGAGCTCTATTTGGTGTATTGTATTGTTTAGTTCTGATGTCTCTCTGTTTCTTTTTTGTCCTATTGACCTATCCAAATGTCTCAGGGGAGTTTTGAAGTCCCCCACTAATTAGTGTACAGGGATTAATCTGTGTCCTGAGGTCCTGAAGGACTGTGTTTATAACGTTTGGTGTGCCAGAGTTTGGTCCATGAACATTTAAGATTATGAAATCTTCCTGGTTAATTAGTCCGTTGATAAGGATATAATGGCCCTCTTTGTCTTTTCTGATTAATTTTACTCTGAGGTCTATTTTGTCTGATATTAGAATAGCAAATCCTGCTTGCTTTTTGGTACCATTGGCTTGGTATATTTTTTTTTAATTTTTATTTATTTCCGTATGTGTATGAATGTATTGTCTGCATGCAAGTCTGTGCACCCGTGATGTGCAATGCCGCAGAGGTCAAAAGAGGGTGTCGGACTCCCCTGGAACTGGAGTTCTCCTGGAATTGGAGTTTCAGATGGTTCTCGGCTGCCATGTGGGTGCTGGGGATCGAACCCGGGTCCTCTGCAAGAGCAGTCGGCGCTCTTAACCGCTAGGCTTGGTATATTTTTTTCCATGCTTTCACACTAAGGTTGTTTCTGTCCTTGAAGGTGAGATTGGTTCCTTGTAGACAGCCTATAGAAGGATTCTGTTTCTTAATCCATTCTCTCAGTCTATGTCTTTTGATTAGGGAGTTTAGACCATTAATATTTAAGGTTATTATTGATAGATGTGCATTGTTTCCTTTCAACTTATTTTTTACTTATTTTTTTTCCTTTTTTCCTTAATTTTTATTGAGCTTTCATGCATACAATATTCCTTAATAAAGTTTATGCCCGTCCCTAAGTTTGTTTTTATTCTGTTATGCTTTTGTTAATTTTTCTCTTTAGTTGCTTGAGAATAGTTGCTCCTTTCTTTTGTTCTTTGAATTGCTTCAAGAATTTTCTGAAGTGTTGTTTTTTTAAGTGTGTTATTTAATTTTGTTCATGTCATGAAAGATTTTTCTTTCTCTTTCAACTATAATTGACATTTTTTGCTAGGTATAGTAATCTGGGTTGGCATCCAACATTGTTTAGCACTGGGAATATTTTGGTCCATGTTTTTCTTGCTTTCATCATTTGCACTGAGAAGTACCTACATAAAAAATAAAATAGAAAGAAAGATCACAAATAAATGACCTAACACTACAACTAAAATCACTTGAGAGACAACAAACGAATCTGAAACCCAACAGACAAAAAATAAAATAAAATAAAATAAAAATCAGAGCAGAGACCAATGAAATAGAAACAAAGAAAACAATATGAAGAATCAATGAATCCATGAGCTGGTTCTTTGCAAGGATAAACAAGATAGACCCCTAGCCCAGTTAACCCAAATTTAAAAAAAAGAAAGATCAACTCCAAATTAATAAAATCCCCCAAATACTCTTGGATATGGGTCCATTCCCTGAGTAGAGTTAACCTAACCAGTATCAAGCTCTTTATGAAAACTAACTGTCCCTCTCTCAGAATGCCCTCAGTTAGGTGTTGGGAGATGGGTTTTCAGCACTGCCAGGTACAGGTTGCCTGACCCCTCCCACTCCAGACAACACCCTCTGGTGGGATATTAGCAAGGCCTAGATTTGTTAGCCCAGTGCTGAGGCACAGTCTGTTGGGTCCCCAAGAGAGCAGCTAATGGGATACTGGCGAGTCCTATCCTGATTGATCCCTTGGCTGAACTTGTACAGGTCAGTCTCTGATAATCAGTCTCCAGGGACATGTTTTTCTCTTAGTACTTCTGCTTGGATGTTGCTTGTACAATTGTATATGATAAATGAAACCATTCCTAGGAACATGCCTTTGTCTTAGAAATTCTGCTTGGGTACTGCTGACCCAAGTACATGTGGTTGATGAAACTGTTACTATTGAAACTCCATGGTTCCCAGGAAATTGTGGTTTTGTGCTGTATTTTTTATAGTAAGATTTTCCTACTTTGAGGTAAGGTATAAAAACATTGTATTTCTACAACAAAGTGCGTGCCTGGTCAGCAGCCTACCTGCCCTCCTGATCCCACCTGTGTCTGTGTCTGTGTCTCTTTTTCCTTCACCCCTACTCTTTCACTCATGTTTTAGGATCTCCAGTAGCTGGACTGTGGCAATGAGGGCTTTCATCAGGCTTAGGTTTTCAGAGGTCTTGTTCTTACTATCACAAGCACACTGGGTTCATTTGTTCCAATATTCTGTTGGCAGAAAACACACTTTTTGTTAAATTGACATAAAGCTATACATATCTGAGAGCAGGGAACCCCAGTTAAGGAACTGTATCCATCAGGCTGGTTTATTAACAATCCTTGTGGGTTTTCTGATTGCTGATTAATGTGGGATAGTCCACCCCAGTATGTGTGCTATAGAACATTGTATTTCTGCAACAATGTGCGTGCCTGGTCAGCAGCCTACTGCCCCTCCTGATCCCAGCTGTGCAAGCCAGGAAAAGATGATCAAGCCAGGAGAAGCAAGCCAAAATAACCATTCACATTCCTCTATGGGCTTTGCTTCAGTTCTCACCTCTGTGTTCTTGCACTAAGCTCTCTTAATGATGGTCTTCGAATGGAGGAGGTAAGCCCAATAAACCCTTTATCTCAATGCTGTTTTTGTCCAGTGTCTTAGAGGAAAAAGTAGTGTAGAGCTGTGATTTAAAAGGATAATATGCCGGGGGCTGGAAAGACGGCCTAACAGTTAAGAGCTCTGACTGCTTTTGCAGAGGACCCGAGTTAGATCCCCAGCACCCACATGGTGGCTGAGAACCGTCTTTAACTTCAGTTCCATGGGAATCCGACACCCTCTTCTGACCTCCGTGGCATTGCACGACATGGGTGCACAGACCTACATGCAGACAGTACATTCATACACATACAAATAAATAAAATTTTTAAAAAATGGATAATATGCTACGGGACACACACACACACACACATAATATATATATAATAGCTATAATATATATATATATATATAGGCACTTCCACAGCAACCATTTATTGAATTAACATATTTCAATAATAAATACTGCATATAAGTTGAAAACAAAGCAATCATTCTTGGCAGAAAATTGAAAACGATTATAGTTACTGAATAATAATATTTATAATAACTATATTATAAACATTATAACTATAATATTTATAAAACTAAATAATAATTTAATGAATGGATATTTGTGACAATTAATAAAATCTTTGTGACTAGCCTGAAAGGATGCCTGGTAGAGAACTAACCGGGTAGAGAAAATTCAGTAATTCACTTAGTGACCACAACTTAACAACTCTTAATTTTGATTATTATACATCAAATATGTTGATATACATGTCTGAAAGTTGTTTTATTGTACAAATTGTCCTTCTGAAATTCTGGAAATGCAATATATTTTAAGAGGTAGTGATTTATGTTGTTATACTCTCCTACTGTAACTTACAAACAAATAATAAACAGTTGACAGGCAAAAGTAAATCTCAACAAGAACATTGACAAATTTTTTATCTACACTTTAGAATAATGTATAATACAAAGTAAATTCTGGGGAAGATTGATACTTTAGTGAAACCTGTAAACAAAATTAAAAATCTGAACAGTGAACACAAGTAGGGTCTACTCACCTAGGTAAAGAGATGTGACTTAATATATCTGGAGACTCTAGCTTCTATAAGGACATAGAATTCTGAAATTTAATAAGAGATTTAATACTAAGTAACTGAATTTCAAACTTATAATAATCCATAGTAGGATATATCATTGTAAAGAATGAAAACCTAAAGGAGAAAATATTTACAAAATAGAGAATAGTTGAAAAAACTGACACTGTATCACTCCAACTTAAGCAAACCCCAAAGGATGATGTATGTGCTATTCACAGGTGAATTTATTTTATCCATTGCCCTATAAGCTGTTGTTTGGTTTGCCTACATTAGAAAGCTTTATTAAATTTGTTATTTTGACGTACTTACTTCAGATGGCCTTAAAATAGGAAAAATAATGCAATCATAGTTTCCTGCTTAATTGCTGTGTTTATTTTGCTGGATACACTTGACAAACCTGTGGGAAGAGAATCATTACTGATCAATTTCCTCCTCCATTTCATTGGCCTGTGGTTGTTGAGTGATGTATGAAGTCCCCATTTACTGTGGGCAATGCTATTCCTGAGCAGGTGGTACTGTGTTGTGTAAGAAAACGGGTTGAGCACAGGCCAGGGGAACAAACCAGAAAGTGGCATTCTTCTTGGGTTTGTGCTTCAGCTCCTGCCTCCAGTTTCCTGCTCTAAGTTCTTGCCCTGATGTCCCTCAGTGAAGAAGTGTGACTTTCAGAAGAAAGTAACTAAGACAGAAGTTGGTAACAGGATCAAGGGCATGGATGGATCATAAAGTAAAGGATCCACCTCCAAGATGGATCAGAGAGTAAAGGACATGGCTCCAATATGGATCAGAGAGTAAAGGACACGCCTCCAGGATAGCTGAAGAGTAAAGGACCAGGCTCCAGGATGGATCAGAGAATAAAGGATCCAGTTCCAGAATGTATCAGAGAGTAAAGGACATGCCTCCAGGATGGCTGGAGAGTAAAGGACATGCCTCCAGGATGGCTCAGAGAGCAAAGAACCTGCATCCAGGATGGATCAGAGAGTAAATGCCTGGCTCTAGGACAAATCCAAGAGTAAAGGAACTGCCTCCAGGGTGGATCAGAGAGTAAAGGACCTGCTTCCAGGATGGATCAGAGAGGAAAGGACCCAGATCCAGAATGGATCAAAGAATAAAGGATCCACCTTCAGGATGGACCAGAGAGCAAAAGGATCCACCTTCAAGATGGATCAGAGAGTAAAGGACTCACCTACAGGATGGATCAGAGAGTAAAGGATCTGGCTTAAGGATGGCTGGAGAGAAAATGACCTGGCTCAAGGACAGATCCAAAAGTAAAGGACCTGCCTCCAGGATGGATCAGAGAGTAAAGGATGGATCATATAATAAAGAACCCAGGTCCAGGATGTATCATAGTGTAAAGGACATGCCCCCAGGATGGCTGGACAGCAAAGGACCTGACTCTAGGATGGCTGAAAAGTAAATGACCTGGCTCTAGGACAGATCCAAGAGTAAGGACCTGCCTTCAGGGTGGATCAGAGAGTAAAGGACCCAGGTCCAGGATGTATCACAGTGTGTGGGTACACCTCTGAGATTTGTGGCAGGGCCCACTTAATCCCAGGATGACCCATGTGGAAAACATGCACAGGAAGTCATACCATGTGGACGTATGTTGAGGTCCAAATGCAGAGAGATTTTATTTTATGAAAATGAAATTTTATTTTATGAAAATAAAATTTTATTTTATTTATGAAAAATGTCTGGTTATATAGCGAACGTGACTCAATTCTCAAAGCCAAATCCTAAACCTTTTCATCACTATATCCCACCCCATGGGTGTGGCAAGGGAAGGTCCCATTGGCTTAGAATGCAACCAATCTTAACTAAGTTTTCCCAAATCTCGTCCTTTAATTTTATTTTTTTTATTTTTCCTGAGAGGCAGGGGAGCCCATGGGTGAGGCTAACAACCAAAGGAACCTGAGTTTTGAATAGCCAGCTGCTCAAGCCTGTTTTGAGTACTAAGCAGGGGGCGGGGCAGGGACCTGAAACTTTATTTTCACACTAAGACCAATTAATATCCAAAAAAAAAAAAAAACCCAACCATTAAGTGAGCTAATTGTCAAGCATAAGCAATGAATGTAAGTAACATTCATGTAACACCAATTAGCAAGTATGAATGTCTAAATTTTGAATAACCCAAGGTTACCATAGTCCAACTGGAGAAGCTTGTATGCACAAGCATGCTGATCAAATAAGAGTTCAGTCTATCTTGCTGTAGTCTCATGATTCACCCCAATCTTCTGCAGCCCTTACATTCTACCACGCCTCCTCTTCCACAATTTTTCCCTAGGCTTTGAGAAAGGGGCACAAGTGGGTGAGAAGAAGAAAAGTCTATTTTCTCTGGAGGTGTCATTTTTGGACTCGAACCTGTTCAGGTTGTTTCCCTTCATGGGTTGACAGCTTGTCCAGGGGGTACCCTTTTTTTATTAAATTTATTAATTTATTTATTTTCTATGTGTATGAATGTACTATCTGCATGTAGGTTTGTGCTCCCGTGTTGTGCAATGCCACGGAGGTCAGAGGTGGTGTCGGGTTCCCTGGAACTGGAGTTCTCCTGGAATTGGACTTACAGATGGTTCTCAGCCACCATGTGGGTGCTGGGGATCGAACCCGGGGCCTCTGCAAGAGCAGTTGGCACACAACCACTAGGCCATCTTTCCAGCCCCCAGGGGTACCCTTTTTAATCCTACTAACAAAGCACAAGCAATTAGGTATACAAGCATTTAAACAGGCATTTAAACAGTACTAATTATTATGGCAAGCTAAGCTGTGAGCATAGACACAGATGTTTGGATGGTATGCTAATCCACAAACTGTGGTTTCTCTATAAAAGATGACAAGTTCTTACTGTGGCTTATATCATCTCCTAACCACTAGAGGACATAAGCTTGTGGCATCAGTCATGAATTATTCCTCCAAGGAGAGAGCTAATAGCCAATTAGATTTGGGTTATATATATGGCTGCCACTGTTACACAGTATTTCCAAGCAGGGGAGGTGTAGCTGATACTGACGGAGGAGTCTTGCTTGTCTCAAGGAGACCAATATTTTGCTTTATTGCTTTAGTGGCCTTTGGTAATGCTCTCTGGCATTTCAGAGGCCAACTGTACATTAGCAAGTGATGTCTCAAAACATTTTAACATGCTTACGTCAGGTCTTTGACAGCAGGGACTTACTGCCTTTCTCCTTGCAGATATCCCACTTATAGGAAAAAGCCTTTATAATTTTGGGGGCTTGGATCCTCTAGCCAACATCTCCTTGGCAAAATAATCCATTGCTGATGTCAGAGTTCTCCTGTATTAATATATTTTGTTTAATTACACAGCTTATAAAGACTTTATTATTTTATTTGACTCTAAATAGAGAATTATCCTTTCACAGTTCCTATGTCTATCAGTCAATTAAAGAAGGTAGTTATACCTGTTTTATAAGAAATCACCACTATAACACTTGGCTCTAATTTACAGTTAGGGAATGACTTCATTACCATCACTTTTTTTGTGTGTGTGGAAGCTTCTAGGAAGCTTCCTTTGTCACGAGCAGGTGCAGTACAGTCCTGCTAAAGGAAGGGGGACACAGTGCCGACTTTGTGGACATTGTGGGGAACTGGTCCCATTGCATAGAGGTCAGTTGGTTACTCCTGTAACCCGACCAGAGAGGTAACTTCTTACTCAGGTCCTTAGCCTGGGACGATGAGACACGTTTCCCACTCTTAGCCATGACTTTCCACCTGCCCAAAGCCAGAACAGGATTTTCACACCAGCTAACCAGTTTGGTGGTCCACAAAGGGAACATTTTTCCAACCAACTGGTCACCCTAATGAAATGCAGGCCTCAACACCAGCTACCCACTGGTCATCTGAATGAAATGCAGGCGTGTCTTAGCCTGTATGTGTGCAATCATTTTAAAAGAAATGGCAGCCATGAATTCTGCAATGATGTTAATGGGAATTCACATTTTTTTCTAAATTTTTAAATTTTTATATTTTTTATTTTTTTATTCCCAAATACCCCAAAACTTATTAATGCTTTAACACAATGAAAACCTGGTTGAAAGGGCATAACCAGCAGGTGGCAGTGAAGATCCACTATTTTTCCAAATTTTTAATAGATAACCCATAACCTTTGTTGAAATTGAATTATGATTGGCTATTTAATATAAATTTGCATCTTGAGAAGGAAGAGCCACATTCCAACTGAGAGGTAATGTTTTTACTGGTATCATGGCTGTTAACATTAAAAAATACTTAGGGGGGGCTGGAGAGATAGCCTAGTGGTTAAGAGCACCGATGCTCTTGCAGAGGACCTGGGTTCGATCCCCAGCACCCACATGGCAGCTAAGAACCGTCTGTAACTCCAATTCCAGGAGAACTCCAGTTCCAGGGGAATCTGAGACCCTCTTCTGACCTCCGCGGCATTGCATGACATGGGTGCACAGACCTGCATGCAAACAATACATTCATACACATACAAAAATAAATTTAAAAAAATTAAAAAAAAATAAAAAAAACATACTTAGAACACAAGTACACACATCCATACACACGTGTGCATGCATACATACATACATACATACATACATACATTCATACATACATACATATGAAAGATTTGTTAGGTTGACCTGCAAGAGAGGAAAGCCATATTGTTTGATGTTCAATGAAAAATGGTCATTTACACAATTAAGGTTGGGCTTGAGTCTTTGCAGAGGTCCACAGTCTGTCTCCTGAGTATTGGCTGGGTGTGGTGGTGCACACCTTTAATCCTAGTGCTTGGGAGGCAGAGGCAGGTGGATCTTTGTGAGTTCAAAGCCAGCCTGGTCTACAGAGTAAGTTCCAGGACATCTGGGGCTACATGGAGACCCTGTCTTGAAAAGACAAAAAAAAAAAAAAAATGACGAAGCACTGCCCTCCGGGCAAGAGTACCAGCGACTTTATGCTTCCTAGTGGAACACAGAATACTATAAAGCCAGCCCTTCCCCCACCAGCCATCCACTGTTTCCAGAACAAGAAAGGGACACAGAACAAACATTGGAAGAGATTAACCAGAGTATCTACAAACAGCTACAAACTGAAAAATGTAACAGGTTCATATTTTGCCTTTGGTCTTTTCAAGGCAGGGCTTTCTTATAGTCAGAGCCAGCCAGGAGGTCACTCTGTAGACTAGGCCTCCCAGAACTCACAGACATCCATTTGGATTAAAGGCATGGGCCACCACCAAGCCTGGAATTTACAAGCTCAATTTGCATCCTAGAAAACTGGCCTCTAGAAAAGATCTTGGGGGAAATTTAACAGACAAAAGGAAACTTCAGCAGAATTAAGTACTATTTTACACTATTTATGAAAAATTTTTAAGGAGGACACTTTTTAAAAACACATTTAGATTGTGGCTAGCTTTTCACAAGATTCCATGCAAGCCAATGTTGGTAGATTAATTCCTGGGTGGTTGCCTCTACAACCCAAGCCTGACTGTGCAAAGGTGCAAATGAATACCTCTATGGAATGCTTGCTGAAAAAAGCTTGCTTGCTCCACAGCATGCCTGTCCTTCCAGCCTCTGTGACCTTTGCCACCTGAACTGTGGCCTGAAGGTGGAAGCCAGGACCCCAGGCTGCAGGGCAGGTTCCAAGCACATTTCAAAACCTCTAGAAGGCAAGTGGATGAGAGAGGAAGGGCTCCTCTCACAATTTCTCTGAATATCCGCCACCTGGGAAGGCAGGGGAAGCAACAGATGCCCCCAATCCAGGGAAGCCAAAACGGCACCCACGGGCTCCATAATCTGTCCCACTGAGTGGGTAAAAACTCACAAGAGAATGCAAGCTTCCCAAAGCCTATCAGAGAAAGGGTCTCTGGCACACAGGCCAAGTCTCCATCAGCATCATCCACAGGTGCACCAGCAGAGTCAATATGAGAATTCCCTCTGTGTCCATCCTTAGTCAATGCCTTCACTGATTTGGAGATGCTAAACTTTCTCCATCCTACAACTTGAAACACAACAGCCACAGCAAACCACAGCACACAGTCGACAAACACATGCCATACATCACAAAACAATTCCTCCTGAAACATAGCTTCCTTGAAGGTGTTATTTCCCATCTTGCAGAGAGTCTAGCTTACCTAACTGGTCTCCATGCCCCACGTTTGATGCCATTTGTGGGTATGCTGCCGAGATTTGTGGCAGGGCCCACTTAATCCCAGGATTACCCATGTGGAAAACATGCACAGGAAGGCACATCATGTGGATGCATGTTGAGGTCCAAATGTAGAGAGATTTTATTGCAAAATGTCTGGTTATATAGCGAACTTGACTCATTTCTCAAAGCCAAATCCTAAATCTTTTTGTCACTATATCCCACCCCATGGCTGTGGCCAGGGAGGTCCAATTGGCTTAGAATGCAACCCATCTTAACTAAGTTTTCCCACAACAATGTAAAGGACCCACATCCAGGATGTCTCAGAGAGTAAACAACCTGCCTCCAGGATGGATCAGAGAGTAAAGGATACACCTCCAGGATGGATCAGAAAGTAAAGGACCCACCTCCAGGATGGCTGGAAAGTAAAGGATCTGCCTCTAGGATGGCTGGAGAGTAAATGACCTGGCTCTAGGACAGATCCCAGAGTAAAGGTCCTGCCTCCAGGATGGATCAGAGAGTAATGGACCTGCCTCCAGGATGGATCATATAATAAAGGACACAGATACAGGATGTATCGCTGTGTAAAGGACCTGTATCCAAGATAGCTCAGAGAGTAAAGGACCCGGCTCCAGGATGGATCAGAGAGTAAAGGACCTGGCTTGAGGATGGATCAGAAAGTAAAGGACCAGCCTCCAGGTTGGCTGGAGAGTAAAGGACCTGCCCCCAGGATGGCTGGAGAGTAAATTACCTGGCTCGAGGACAGAACCAAAAGTAAAGGACCTGCCTCCAGGATGGATCAGAGAGTAAAGGACCTGTCTCCAGGATGGATCATATAATAAAGGACCCAGGTCAAGGATGTATCATAGAGTAAAGCACCCATGTTCAGATGGCTCAAAGAGTAAAGAACCCTGCTCAAGAATGGATCAGAGAGTAAAGAACCTGCCTCCAGGATGGCTGGAGAGTAAATGACCTGGCTCAAGGACAGATCCCAAAGTAAAGGACGTGGCTCCAGGATGGATCAGAGAGTAAAAAAACCTGTCTCCAGGATGGATCATATAATAAAGGGCCCAGGTTCAGGATGTATCATAGAGTAAAGCACCCATGTCCAGGATGGCTCAGAGATTAAAGGACCCAGCTCAAGAATGGATCATAGTAAAGGACCTAGCTCCAGAATGGCTCAGAAACTAAAGGACCTGGCACCAGAATGGATGACATAGTAAAGGACCTGCCTCCAAGAATGGATCACAGAGTAAAGGACCTGCCTCCAGAATGTCTCAGAGAGTAAAGGACTTGCCTCTAGGATGGAACAGAGAGTAAAGGATCCACCTCCAGGATGGATCAGAGAGTAAAGGACCCACGTCCCAGATGGCTGAGAGTAAAGGATTTGCCTCTAGGATGGCCAGAGTGTAAATGACCTGGCTCTAAGACAGATCCAAGAGTAAAGGTTCTGCCTCCAGAATGGATCAGAGAGTAAATGACTTGGCTCCAGGATGGATCAGAGACTAAAGGACCTGCCTCCAGGATGGCTGAAGAGTAAAGTATCTACCCCTAGGATGGCTGGAGAGTAAATGACCTGGCTCTAGGACAGATCTCAGAGTAAAGGGCCTGCCTCCAGGATGGATCAGAGAGTAAAGGACCTGGCTCCAGCATGGATCAGAGAGTAAAGTACCTGCCTCCAGGATGAATCATATAATAAAGGACCCAGGTCTAGGATGTATCACAGTGTAAAGGACCCAGCTCCAGGATGGATCAGAGAATAAAGGACCTGGCTCCAGCATGGATCAGAGAGTAAAGGACTTGCCTGCAGGATGGATCAGAGAGTAAGGGATCCATCTCCAGGATGGATCCAAGTGTAAAGGACCCAGCTCCAGGATAGGTCAGAGAGTAAAGCACCTGGCTCCAGCATGGGTCAGTAAGTAAAGTACCTGGCACCAGAATGGATCAGAGAGTAAAGGACCTGCCTCCAGGATGGATCAGAGTGCAAAGGACCCAGCTCCAGGATGGATCAGAGAGTAAAGGACCTGTCTCCAGGATCGATCATATAATAAAGGACCCAGGTCCAGGATGTATCAGAGAGTAAAGGACCTGGCTGCATCATGGATCAGTAAACAAAAGACCTGGCACCAGAATAGATCAGAGAATAAAGTACCTGCTTCCAGGATGGATGAGATAGTAAAGGACCTGGCTCCTGCATGGATCAGAGAGTAAAGGATCCACCTCCAGGATGGATCAGAGAGTAAAGGACCTGCCTCTAGGATGGCTGGATAGTAAAGGAACTGCCTCTAGAATGGCTGGGGAGTAAATTACCTGGCCCTAGGACAGATCTGAGACTTAAGGACCTACCTCCAGGATGGATCAGAGTAAAGGGCCTGGCTTTAGGATGGATCAGAGAGTAAAGAACCTGACTCCAGGATGGATCAGAGAGTAAAGGACCTGCCTTCAGTATGGATCATATAATAAAGGACCCAGGTCCAGGATATATCACAGTGTAAAGGACCTGTGTCCAGGATGGCTCAGAGAATAAAGGACCTGACTCCAGCATGGATCAGAGAGAGTAAAGGACCTGGCTCCAGCATGGATTAGAGAGTAAAGGACCCACCTCCAGGATGGCTAGAGAGTAAAGTACCCAGCTCCAGGATGATAAAAACTATAAACACAGTGTGGAGATCCCTTAGAAAACTCAAAATGAGCCTACCTCCTGACCCAGCCATATCACTCCTGAGTATACACCCACAAGACTCATCTTACCGCAGAGATACATGTGCAGCCATGTTTATTGCAGCTATCTTCACAATGGTGAAGAGCTTGAACCAACCCAAGTGCCCCTCAACTGACAAGTGGATAGAGAAAATATGGGTACATTTACACAGTGGAGTTCTATGTAGCAGTAAAGAAAGATGACATCATGAACTTTGCAGGTAAATGGATGGAACTAGAAGATATTATGTTAAGTGAAGTAACACAGTCCCCCCCAAACAAAAGAGGAACGGTATCCCTCATTTGTGGATGCTAGCACCAAGTACCTAGTTGTAAGGCAAACTGAGCAGCATTAATATTATATTCCTCTTTAGCTAAAAGCAACTGTGCTCTCATAAGGTGAATCCCTTAGCAGGCTCTAGAATTAACCTACCATTTATTTTCAGACTTTGGAAATATGGTATATGGATGCAGGGTATGTATGCATAATTTAGAGTAATATAAAATAAAAAAATGAAAATTATGAAAGAAAAAAAAAAGAAAGCAGGTTGAAAATGAGTCAGGAAAGTGAGTCAATCTTAAATATGTACTTATGAATATGTATCTATATGCATAATATTTTCAGAATCTTAAAACAATTTTCACATTGTAGATTGGTAACAATTTCATATATTATTTTAAAATTTGCTTTATCACCAGGCATGTTGTTGCGCCCATTATTTCCACCACTAGGGAGGGATAGCCAGGCAGATGTGTGTGAGATTGAGGCTAGCCTCATCTACACAGTGAATTCAGGCTAGCTGGGGTACAGAGAGTCCCTGTCTCAAAAAGACAAAAAGTAATTTTAAAAATATTTTATTATTTAATTATGTTTTAAGTTTATCTGCGTCATACAATTAGTTTTAGTTTATTAATTTTTACTGCTGTGAGTCACTTTTATTTTTACATAAGTATCAGACATAAATGGAGACATTGTTATTGGGTTATTGATCACCATTTGGTGAGTGTACATAAATAGTAATACATTAGACAAGAAACAAGTTGTTTTCCACATTAACTGTGATATGCCAGGGGAAGTAAAACAAAGACAGCAATGATAATACATCACCTCCCAGTGACAGAGAATGAGAAAGCTATTGATTTCATAACATCTTTAAAATATGCAATACATCATTGTCTCATGAAGAGACATGTTTATTTATTTTACACCTGGTATTTTATATGATACATCCTATGTTCTTGATTTGAGATTTAAGAGGACAAGTCAGGCTTTGTTTTCCAGATGATTTTAAAGCAAATTAGTTTAAAGCAGAAAGCACAAAGAGACAATCATGAAAGACATATCGAAGTTGGCAAGAATATTGGCCACAGAAATGCCATTTCTAATTATTTCTGTAAACAGTCATATGTATATGGAGTATGGGGTTGGATCAAACCTTCGATTAAAAGCAAGCCAATCTGACTCTAAGCCAAAGGAACACTAGACAATTTTCAGGGAAGTGAATAAGCTTTTTTTACAGAAAAGAAGGAGAAAACATTCACAAGTAAATGTGCATTAATAAAAATATTTAATTTGAGATAAAATTTCCTTGGATTAAATAAACTTATGACAAATATTATGTGATTTATTTTATATTTTTCTCCCACAATAAATAAACACATTCTAGAGAGCATATGGCTACTTGACCAAAGCTTCCCTTAAATAAAGTTTCTGTGTTATGAGGCACAGACATATATAGTATTATATATATATATTATAATATATAGAGATATAATAATAATATAAATGTTCCATATATATGTTTCATTCAAATAGCCAGAACTAATATTAAGAGAATAGATGTGGTCTTTAATATGGGGGAATGTTTGCTTTAATGTGTGATGTCTGTTCAATTCTATTAATGAGGGTGGATTAGATGAAGAATGTAAGAACAGGATTTTTAAATCAAATGGAATATTATGAGAAAAAAAGTCTGACATATTTCTTAAGCATTTATTTATCTTTATTTTCTTTGTATGAGTGTGTTGACTGCACATATGTAAATGGATAGTGTGTATTTAATGCCCACAGAGGCTAGAAGAAGAGGTCGTGGTTGGAACTGCAGTTACAGATAGTAACTGACACGTGGCTTCTGAGAACTGTACCCAAGTCCTCTGCAGAAGCAGCCAGTGCTTTTAACCATTGAGCTATCTTTCCAAACACAAAGAGATTTTCTTAAACTGAAAGTGGGTTGTGGTGAATTATCTCCACAAAAACAAAACTTCCATTGAGAAATGTTAACTTTCCTACTCTTCTTTTTTTTGGGGGGTCTTTTTGAGACAAGGTCTCTCTGTAGCCCCAGCTGTCCTGGAACACACTCTGTAGACCAGGCTGGCCTTGAACTCACAAAGATCCACCTGCCTCTGCCTCCCAAGTGCTAGGATTAAAGGCATGCGCCACCACACCCGGCTACTTTCCTACTCTTCTAAGTGAGAAAAATGACAAGCAGAGAGCTAAGACTCTTACTTTTAACCCCCTAGACTGAGAACAAGTGTAGTCAGTTACTGATTCCAGCCCATGTGAATGATTGGCATGGGCCTGCATTTTTCTCACCTGTGCACTACAGCAGGGTTTTATTCCTGAGGTGTTGTAAAATGAACCACAAGGCTCCTGCTCCCTGGGAAGATAGTTTACTACCACGCTACACCCACATTTTCAGGTGACTTCAGAAGTGTCTTTTCTTCAGAAACTGTGACTACATCTCTTTAAGTTATTTTCTGTTATTGTGTTTAAAGAGAAAAGTAACTGCATTTTTTGAGGAAATATGTATTTATTACTTATTTTAAAAATGGAAGAAAATGAGTCCTTTTCCCATCTCCCAGACCATAAGGAATGCTGGCTCCACACAGCTGGAAACTCTTCAGTAACTGGCATGTGGGGAATGTTGAAATGTATCCTTTTCAAGCAAATTTCTTTTTCTTTCACTTTTTTAAAGCAATGACATATTGTCTCATCAACACATCTACGAGCTTCTATTTTTGAAAAGCCTCACTTATCACTGGTGGAGTGCTGAAATGGAACCTATATTTTTTTCCCTGAAGAGAACATTCTTTAGCAAAGACAGATTGTATCATCTGTTTAAGTAACTGTCCCCCATGGAACACTGTCTACGGAGACAAGTATACACTTTCTCTCTGCAAAACTTAAATATTTAAAAATCAGAACATTTATTCTATCCTTGAATGATAATTTATTTAGGCACTGTAATTTAGCTTTTTGCAGTTGCATTCTGTCTTAGTTATTTTTCTTTTGCTATGATGAAAACAGACTGAAAACAACTTGAGGAGGAAACGGCTTGTTTGTTTTACAACACAGTCCATTAAGGGAAGCCAAGGCAGGACTTGGAGGCAGGAACCTGGAGAATGGATCATGGAGGAAGCCTGCTTCCTGGCTTGCTCTTCTTAGCTGTGTTCAGCCTACTTTCTTATAAATACCCAAGATTTGCACCACTCACAGTGGGCTGGGCCCTCGCACATTAATCAACAATCAAGAAAATGCCCCCACAGACATTGCTATAGGATAGCCCAATGAATAAAATTCTGCAATTGGGGTTCCCTCTAACCAGGTGTGTCAAGTTGACAACTGAAACTATAAAGCCCACATTCCCTGAAAATATATCAGTTTAGCTTAAGAGAAAAAGTCAAGAAAATTGTACCTTATTCTGCCTGTTTAATTTTGTATACATTTAAGTGTTCAATATGCCATCCATTTTCTATGGCTTTTATTTGTCTAATAGTCTCTAACTTGCATTCTTACTCATCTTGATGGGATAAGAGACAAATAGGTAACTATGTAAACCTGTTTCTACCTCAATCATGAAAAAATAAAATGAATCCTTCTTGTCTTATTAACTTGAAAATATAACAAAAAATAGCTTTAAAATTGCAAACATTACAGTTTTTTTCTTTTTCTAACAATTTTTTTTAATCTATTTCTGTATGCGTATGAATGTACTGTCTGCATGCAAGTTTGTGCACCCGTGTTGTGCAATGCCACGGAGGTCAGAAGAGGGTGTCGGATTCCCCTGGAACTGGAGTTCTCCCGGAATTGGAGTTTCAGACGGTTCTCAGCCACCATGTGGGTGCTGGGGATCGAACCCAGGTCCTCTGTAAGAGCGGTCGGCGCTCTTAACCGCTAGGCCATCTCTCCAGCCCACAAACATTACAGTTTTAAGATTAGCATTAAAACAAAAACATCAATATTCACAGAAACAATGATAAAATTCATATATCTCATGAAATGAGTAAAATAAATCTTCAAGTTTAAATGTCACTCATTAAATCAGTCTCACACAACTATCTGAAAACATGAATGTTAAAAATCCTATTTGATGTGCATACAGTGTCTTAACATCAGTGCATATATATACCTGGGGACCTCCTTTTCTGTGGTACATGACAAAATAGCACAGGTTATTGCCAAAGCTCTTGGTTACCTCCCAGAACTAACAGTAAGACCTTACTGCTGAATACAGAAAATACTTTGGATACAGGACTTGGATCAACGAAACAGAAACTGGGACCTGAGGGGATACTGGATGCTCTTGAAGAAGACCTGAGTTTGATTCCCAGGGACTTAATAGTGGCTGACACCCACTCTTAACTCCAGTTCCAGCAAATCCGACTCCTCTTCTGACCTCTGTAGGCATTGCAAGACACAGACATACTTACATAGATGAAGACAAAACATGATAAACATAAAATAAAATTAATAAATGGGATGTTTTTAAAAGAATATGATTATCGGGGCTGGAGAGATTAGGAGCGCCAACTGCTCTTGCAGAGGACCCGGGTTCAGTCCCCAGTACCCACATGGTGGCTGAGAACCGTCTGAAACTCCAATTCCAGGAGAACTCCAGTTCCAGGGGAATCCGACACCCTCTTCTGACCTCTGTGGCATTGCACTACGTGGATGCACAGGTCTGCATGCAGACAGTACATTCATACACATAGAGAAAAATAAATAACATTTTTTTAAAAAGAATATTATTATTAAGAACTAAACCTAGCCAGATAAATAGCTTCTAACCTATTTATATATTTTCAATTTTGTCTTCCTAATTAAAAAAATATTTTAAATATTCTTTTTTATTTTCCATTCATTTCATTAGAACCTTCGCTGTATAGGAAACATGCCCTTATATTTCTATTTTATTATCAGTTTTCTTTGAACTTGAAAAAAACAACATGTAACTAAACATTTTAGTACTATTACAGTTATTTTCATATCCTATGAACATAACAAAAATAATTTAATGTCTGATTGCTCAATTCTTTTTTGTCTTGCACATATCTTCTAAATTTTCTGTTGCATTTTAACAGAAATGTTATTATTAAAGTCTCTATTTTTTCTATTTAGTTTTGTGCATTTCATACAAGATTTCCCAATCAAATTTATACCCCTTCCTTTCCCCCAACCCCACCAGAGTTCATTTATTCTACTATACATATCTTACATCTTTTTCTCATTCTTTTTTAAACTTTTCAATGAAGATGTTTGCTGTTTGGGGAAGTTTACTGTTTTAGTCAGTTCTTTGACCCAATCTTTTTTGCTGTTGTTGTTGTTGTTCCTTCCAATTTGTATCATTTCAAAGTATGCATATACACACACAAACATATACCAAAATTATGATATCTAAAAATAAGTAATAGGTTAGTTCCAAAACATGTTTAGGGATTCACATTTTGACTATAGATTTTTATGCAGGTAAAGAAGCAAAAATATTTTACATTCCTACATTACATAACAAGTTGATAAGTAACATGAGGTATTATAATTACAAAAAAAAAAAGAAAAAAGAACGAGAAAAAAATAATTACTCAGTTTGCCTAACAAACAAGGATTTGGTGCTAGGATCTGCAAATAAGGGATACCGTATGTCATTTGTTTTTCTGGGACTGCGTTATTTCACTTTGCATAATGGCTTCTAGTTCCATCCATTTACCTGTAAAGTTCATGATGTCATCTTTCTTTACTGTTGCATAGAAATCCATTGTGTAGATGTACCACATTTTCTTTATCCACTCATCAGCTGAGGGACACTTGGGTTGCTTCCAGCTCTTCACTATTAAGAAGAAAGCTGCAATAAACATGGATGTGCATATATTTCTGCAATAGGATGAGTCTTGTTGGTATATACCCAGGAGTTGTATAACTTGGTCAGGTGGTAGGCTCATTTTGAGGTGTTTTTTTTTTCAGTTTTTAGTTTTTATTGAGTGCATTTCACACAATATTTCTTAATCAAATTTAGACTCATTCCCCCATCCATGCTTACCCCTCATGCACCCCCTGCCCCCCATCAGAGATCATGGATTCTGCCATACACAAATCCTGTCTTGTATCTTTTTCTCAGTCTTTCATAACCTTCTGCTTTCCATAGGAGTTGTAGGAGTTTGCATTCCCACCAACAGTAGTTGAGTGTTCTGCTTTCCCCACAGCCTCTCCGGCATTTGGTATCCTTTGCTTTCTTGATCATAGCCAGTATTACCAAAGTAAGATAAATCTTAAAGTGGTTTTAATTTGCATTTCCTTGATCATTAGAAATGTTAAACAAATTTTAAGATTTTTCTCAGCCATCTTTACTTCTTCATTTGTGAAGTCTCTCTGTTCAGCTCTTTGCCCCATCTTAGGAAAGGTCATTTGTTTTCTTGCTCCTTTGTTTTTTGAGTAGTTTATATACTCTGGATGTTAATGCTCTGTCAGATGTATCATTGGTTAAAGTTTCCTCCCACTCTGTGGGCTTTCTCTTCACTTCTTATATTGTTTCTTTTGCTATGCAGAAGCTTTTGGGTTTAATGAGGTCTCACTGGTCAATTATTTCCAGCACAGCTGCTGTCTGATTTAGAAAGTCTTTAACTATACCTATGTCTTGTAGATTACTGCCAACATTTTCTGCTGTCATTTTCAGAGTTTTGGGTTTCAAATTGAGGTCTTTGACTTCTGTACAGGGTGAAAGGTACGGGTTTAATTTTATTCTTCTACAGGTGGTGATCCAGTTTTGCCAACAGCATTTGCTGAAGATGCTGTCTTTCCTTCATTGAGTCTTCTTTGCCCCTTTGTCAAATATGAGGTGACTGAAATTGCAAGCACTCAAGTTTGGATCTTAAATTTTGTTCACTTGATCTATGAGTCTGTTTTGTGCCAATACCAGGCTATTTTTATTACTATATAACTTTGTAATATAGTTTGAAATCTGGTATAGTAATCCCCCCTGTATTGCTCTTTTTGCTCAGGGTTACTTTGGATATTCCTGGCCTTTGTATTTCAATATGAACTTTAGGATTTTTTTTCTAGGTCTGTGAAGTTCATGGGGATTTTAATTGGGATTGCATTGAATTTGTATATTACTTAGGTAGGATGGTCATATTTACTATATTAATCTTCCAATCCTTCTATCTTCTACTGTCTTCTTCAATATCCTTCTTCAAGGATTTAAATTTTTCTTTGTAGAGATTTTAGTATCTTTCGTTAGAATTGTCCCTAGCCATTTTTGAGGCTATTGTGAATGAGAAGGTCTCCTTCCCTATATTCCTTCTCCAATTGCTTATTATTCATATAAAGAAAGGCTCCTGATTTTTCTAGGTTAATTTTGTATCCTGCCACTTTATGAAAACTGTTAATTGATTCTAGGAGTTTTCTGGTGGGGTTTTTTGGCATCCCTTAGATAAACTATCATCTGCAAAAGGGGATGGTTTGACCTCCTCTTTTCCAATTAATACTCCTTTAAAGTAGAGATTTTTTGTGTCTTTAGTTAGGTTTGTTCCTAGCTACTTTTTGAAGTTATTGTGAATTAGATGGTCTCCTTGTATTCCTTCTCCAATTGCTTATTATTCATGTAAAGAAAGGCTCCTGATTTTTCTAGGTTAATTTTGTATCCTGCGACTTTATGGAAACTGTTACTTGATTCTAGGAGTTTTCTGGTGAGGTATTTGGCATCCCTTAGATAAACTATCATGTCATCTGCAAAAAGGGATGGTTTGACCTCCTCTTTTCCAATTAATACTCCTTTAATTTCCTTTTCTTGTCTTATTGCTCTAGCAAGCATTTCACACACTATATTGAAGAGGAGTGGTGATAGGGAGAAGCCTTGGCTGGTTCCTGACTTTATCATGAATGCTTTTAATTTTTCCCCATTTAGAATAATGTTGGTTGTGGTTTTGTTGTATGTGGCCTTAATTATATTGAGGAATGTTCCCTCAGTCCAGTTCCCTCTAAGACTTTAAACAAGAAGGCATGTTGAATTTGGTAGAAAGCCTATTCTGAATCAATAGAGATGGCAATGTAGTTTTTGTCTTTCTGTCCGTTTATGTGCATTACGGCATTTATTGATTTACATATATTGAACAATCATCTCTAATATGAATGGGCTTTATATTTTGTTGAGAATTTTTGCATCTATGTTCATTAATGAAATGGGTCTATAGTTTGTGTATTTTGGCCTAGTTTTGTTATTAGAGTGTTGCTGGTTTCATAGAAGGAATTTGGGAGATTTTCCTCTGTTTCTATTCTTTTGAATAATTTGAGTAATAATGGTTGTAGGTTCTTTTTAAATACCTTGTAGAATTCTGCTGTGAATCCATCTGGGCCTGTGTTTCTTTTAGTTGGGAGTTTTTTTATTACAATTTCAATTTCCTCATATATTATAGATTTAAGATGAGGATCTCAGCCAGGCGTGGTAGTGCACACTTTTAATCTCAGCACTCTGGAGGCATAGGCAGGTGGATCTCTGTGAGTTTGAGGTGAGCCTGTTCTCAGAGTGAGTTCCAGGCTAGCTGGGGCTATATGGAGACCCTGTATCAAAAAAGACCCCAAAAAAGGAGAGATAACATTCTCTTCTTGGTTAGTTCCATGATTTCAGATATTCATCTATTTCTCTTAGGTTTTCAAATTTAGTAGAGAATACGTTTTTAAAGTTTTCCTGTATAATTATTTGGATATTTCCATTATCTGTTGTGATATTTCCCTTTGTACCTCTAATTTTATTGATTTGGAGTTGCTATTTCTTTCTTCTGGTCAACTGGGGTAGAGGTCTATCTATCTTGTTTAGCCTTTCAAAGAACCAACTCTTAGATTCATTGATTGTTGGTATTGTTTCTATTTCATTGATTTCTTCTCTGATTTTTGGTATTATTTTCTGTCTGTCAGGTTTAGAATTCATTTGTTGATGTCTCTCAATTGTTTTAAATTGCAGTGTTAGGTCATTTATTTGTGCTCCTTCTAGTTACTTAATGTAGGCACTTAGGGCTATAAATTTCCTTCTGAGGACTGCTTGGGGATAGCTGCTCCTTTCCTCTATCCTCTGAATTACTGTGAGTATTTTCTGAAGGATTGACTTTCTAGACATGTATTCTTTCATCTTGTTTATGTCATGAAATATTTTTCTTTCTCCTTTGACTATAATTGACATTTTTGCTGGGTAAAGTAACCTGGGTGTATTTACCACAAAAAAAAAAAAATACCAAGTCTACTTTTTGGCAAGTTTTATAAAAGGAAATATAAATCAAATCCAATTCATGTTTTATAGTTTAATATGTGGTCTAATTCAATGTGTTTTTATAAGCTCAAAGTCAGTGCCTACTATACTAGAAGTTTCCACATTTGTACTCTTAAAAGACTGTAGTCTGGGAAAATCATAGATTTTTGACAAAGAGATTTGAGACTATGGAGAAGGAGTATGAAAATAGCCCTACTGAAGTAGTCACAAATTGAAGCAAAATGATCACGGTGTATCTCTCTTGACAGTAAAGTATTTAAAGTGTAATTATAATGGGCCAGTCATATCAAAGAGTCAATATATGCAGGAAATCCAGTTTTACACAATATTTTAAAGACTCTCCACCCACAGTAGTAAAATCACATAACTATACAGGAAGTAGAACTGTACCTGTGTACAATCCCATGGATCTATTATCACCAAGATTATGACATGCTACTTCTGCTGAATGCTCAAAATGTTGGTAATAGACATCATTGCTGAGCCATAGTCTACTAATCTCCACCAAATCCTTACTAATTCACCGTCACAAAACTAAATTGTGATTGCAGCATAATTTTTTTTTTGTTTTTGTCTTTTCGAGACAGGGTCTCCCTGTAGCCCCAGCTGTCCTGGAACTCACTCTGTAGACCAGGCTGGCCTTGAACTCACAAAGATCCACTTGCCTCTGCCTCCTGAGTGCTAGGATTAAAGGCGTGTGCCACCAAGCCCCACTTGCAGCATAATCTTAATGTGGATTTCTTTTTCTACCTATCATTGTCTTTACTAGCACTGCATAAGAACGTTTAAACTGTGTGCAATTTACTGGAAATTGGCCTTGGGTACCATTATTATGTCCAAATAATTCACTGTATGTAAAAAGAGTTGTTAAAATGTGTATTTTAACTGTATATGTGGTTTCTGTCGCACACTAAAATAGATAGGGAGACCACACCTTTGATGACTCAGCTCAAGTGTCTAGATAGTGAAAAGACCTTTAAGGGTATTATATTTTAAGATGTAGTTCATAATTTGGAGATGCACACAGGTCAATTAACTGTGATTGGGTGAGCATGGGAGAGGATCACTTACACTGTGCAGTGTTTATGCTTCTGATTTCACAATTCCAAGTTATACCAGATGAGAAATCTTTATATTAATCAAAGAAAACTTCTACCATGACCAAGCATGGCAGGATTCTATCTGAACTTAGTTCCCATAGGACAGTTTAGTGTACTATTATCCTGTTAGATAACCAACAGGGAAGCCACAGATATACCTCAATGGTATGGAAACTGATCTTGTTCAACATGAAAATGGTAAAAAATATGGCAGTCTCATCACTTATTTTTTATACTAGCAATTGTTTCTCAGTATTTTGGCTAATAATAAGTGTAGTACCTGTTATTAATCTAATATCTAATATGCCATCTCCCCTCCCCAAAATATATAAAATGGAGTTTTGGAGTTGAGAGATAGAATAAGTATTTTCTCTGTCCACTCACCCATAAACCAGGTACTGCAGTACCTCTAGGAATGGTGCACTCCCTAGGGATGATAAAAAGGAAAACAATGCCAGCCAAAGCCATGGGAATGAATAGGACAAGAAATGTTAATATTAAGTAAAATCAAGGGGAAACTAAACATTATGGTAAAGGGGGGGGAATAATAAATATAATCTTAGAGCCAAATATGGTAGTATAGGTTTTGTGAATCATGTTGTCTTCCTCTGTATTTTCCACCAGTTATAATCAATCATTTTCTTGAAACAAGCATAGCAGAACGGAATGACCATGGGATAAATTCACATGGAGATGACACAAAAAAGGAACACACAAAAGAGATTAATGCAGTGCCTGTACTGGTCCTCTCAATTCCCCTGGGCTGCTGTTATTTCTCATTATGAGAAAAGAATTATTCTTCTTGGGGAACATTCTCAGGACAATGCTATTGCTATGAATCCATGTGAAGACACTGAAAGTGTCTTTGAATTTACATCTTCCAAGTATAGCTTCTCATACATGACTGGTTTTGTGGCATAAAGCACTCTCCTTCATGGATTTATGTGAGGAAAATCTCTAACCACAATATACAGTAAACCATTCCCTACAGAATCAGCTAAAATGATACACCAGGCAAGTAACTTCTGTTAGCACATTATAGTGGGCTTATGCTTTTTCTTACCATACTTTGCAAACTACCTTAGTGATCTCTCTCTTGCACCTACATTTATTTCTCATGAATATGTACTAAGTTGAATCCTTACAATATAGAAAGTAATTAAGATTCAGTTCCAAGAAGAATAGAAAAATTTCTGGTAAAAGTCCACACTTTGTCATAGGGCTTGGGAGGTAATGTTTCATAAGATAATTATATAAATGAGAAATTTCAAAGTAGGTTATCAAAAGTCAGCTACAGTGATTAATTTTTTTTCTCGAGACAGCACATTTTTCTTGGCTTAGACTGTCCTGAATCTCATAATATTACTGTGTTAGTCTCGTGTGTTTCTGAGTTTGTGTATGTACACATATGGTATATGCCCATTCCTTGCTTATATTTGTTTCTAATTTAATATGCCATGACTAACAGATTAAAAATCTTGTGGAATGTATTAACTTAGCAGATCACCGCCTTCCACCCACCAAAAGGATGAATGCCATGGGAAAGCTTCTGAGGCCTATAGCTGAGTTTTCTCTTGTGTTGTATCCACCTACTTAACACTTCTAACAGTATATTTGAAAAATGTATTGATTTATGACATATGTTTGTCCTGTTACTGTAAAAACTTCATTAAACTTTTACCAGATTGGAACATGGAATTTGGAGTAAGTTGAATCTGTGTTCCCGGGCAACAGCCACTCATGTTTGGCTCAAGAATAAACTATCTCTTACCCCCTTAAAAATAAAAAAAAGTCATGACTCTTTTCCTACCCCTCTCACATCAAGCTGACTACTATTGTCATGTTTACTTCTAGCACAAAACAGTGCAGTGTGTCATCAGCCAGTGAACTCCAGGGCTCTGGGGGGAGTCACCTATATAAGAATATACTACCTTCTGTGGAATGTATATAATCATTCTGTAAAATAAAATACATTAACATCCTGCCCAGACCAGGAGTGCTCTCTTACCTACCATCTCTACCAGTAGGCAAAAAATAAGCAAATTACCATAATTAGAATTTCCACCCCTGTGGTGGTTTGAATGAGTGTCCCCCACAGGCTTTAAGTACTCAGACATTTGTCTCCAGTTGGTGGCACTGTTCTTGGAGGTCTTAGAAGGTGTGGCCGTGCTAGAGGAAACATGTTATTGGGGGCAGGCTTAGTGAGTTTAACAAGCCTTGTGGTCTCCAGTCGAGCTCTCTTGACTTCCTGTGCTCATTGTGAGATGTGACCCTCGGCTTGCTGCTCCAGCTCCAGCTGCCATGCCTCCCACCACAATGGACTCTAATTCCCTGGAACCGTCAATCATAAGCTCAAATATACTCTTCCTTTTATAAGTTCCTTTGGTCATGGTGTTTTATCACAGCAACAGAAAAGTGACTAATACACTTATTTGGTACCAGAGAGTGGGCTGTTGGCTGTGAAGAACCTGACCATGTGCATGTTTGGATAAATGTGGAAGACTTTGGAACTTTGGGCTAGAAAAGCTGTTGACTACTGTAAGCAGAGCTTAACAGGTCATTCTGGTAGAAGCCTGAAAGAAAGCATGGCTGCAAAAAATGTAGTTCCAGAGGAAAATAAAGACTTAGGCAGCAACTGGGATATTTTGATAAAGAGTCTGGTAGCAGTTTGCCTGCAGCCCAAATGCTTGCCTGATGCTAAGTTGAAAAGCAATGGACTAATGTCTTTGGTGGAGGATATTTCAAGACAGCCTAATGTAGAAATGGTGGCATGGCTATTAGTGGTGAATATTGTGCAGATCTACAGTGAAGAAGAGCAGACGGGGCAGAAAGAAATGCAGAATGTACAGTTTAGATCTGAAAACCCCACTAGGAAGATTAAAGGTGGGGCCAAGGCATGTGAAGGAGAGGTTCTTTTTGATAAGGAGATTAAAGTGATTAAGGAGGAGCCTTGAGACCACACCCAGCTAATCCTCTAACTTTTGAAGGGAAAATACTGAAAGGGTTTTCTGCTCCAACAAGTTCAGGGCAGAGAAAAGTTGCAAATGTGGTTGAAATAGGCCAGGGTCCATCCCAAACTTGCAGCCAAACTCAGCAGTTTCATTCACGTGGTGCTGGTTTTAGAGGCATGAAGTTTGCAAGAGTGAAGGGGTCTTCAGTTCTTCCTCCAGGGTTTCAGAGAGCTGCCAAGGTCAGGCAGAGTGCAGCAGGAGCGTCCCTGAATAAAGAAGGCCCCGATAGGCCATTGTGTGAAGCTGTGAATGTGAAGCCTGGTTGGCAGTGGAGACCCCAAGAAGACATTCGAGATGCCAGACCTGTGAGATATTTGCCAAGGAGAGCTGCATACAGGGAGTGGTGCCAGCCTAAGAAAGAGATGTATGTTGCAAGCAAAGCTGGAAGAGCTGAGCCATCTAAGCCCTTTGGAAGTAAAGTCCCAGAAGTCACACATGGAGCTACTGGACTTGGTTTTTGCCCTGGTTTTCAGTCTTGTTTTGGTCCAGTATTTCCTCACTATGCTTCTATTCCTCCCTTTTGGAATGGGAATGTGTATTCGATTCCAGTGTACATTGGGAGTATGTAATTTGTCTTTTGATTTTACAGGAGCTTACAGTTTAGGAGATTGGCCTAAGTCTCAGAAGAGACTTTGGACTGTAGACTTTCGAATGGCATTGAAACTGGTAAAGACTATGGGGACTTTTAAGGTTGGACTAAATGCATTTTGCATTTTATATGGTCAGGAGCCTATGGGGGCCAGGGAGTGGAATGTGGTGGTTTGAATGAGTGTCCCCCATAAGCTTTAAGTATTCAGACATTTGTCTCCAGTTGGTGGCACTGTTCTTGGAGGTCTTAGAAGGTGTGGCTGTGCTAGAGGAAGTACATTATTGGGGGCAGACAGTGAGTTTAACAAGCCTTGTGTTCTCCAGTCATGCTCTCTTGACTTCCTGTGCTCATTGCTAGATGTGACCCTTGGCTTGCTGCTCCAGCTCCATCTGCCTTGCCTCCTGCCACAATGGACTCTAATTCCCTGGAACCATCAATCCTAAACTCAAATAAACTCTTCTTTTTATAATTTCCTTTGGTCATGGTGTTTTATCACAGCAACAGACAAGTGACTAATACAACCTCCATACAATGAAATATCCAAAATAAACTCAGGAAGACAACCCCAATTTAGTTAAAACATTTAAACAGTCTAAGAAATGTGACAATGTTTTTTAAAATTATTACAGAATAAAAAAGAAAGGAATTTAATATACTTGCATATCTGCTAAGTCAGAGAAATGAAATATTTAATATGAAATATTTAAAATGCAAATAAAATTATATAATTAATCACAGGATAATTTCCTGTGCATAAATTAAAATAAGCATTAAAAATAAGCATTACACAAAAAGTATGTGTTAAGATACAGCTAATTATATAATATAAAAATGTTTAAATTATTCAAAAGGTAAATACCTTAAGAGTTTAGAGGGGAGTAAAATTAAATCTTAAGCAACTTGCAAACTGCAAAGCTAAATATACAAAGCATAAACTTGGTAATTTTTTAAAATATATTTTACTTATTTATTAGTTTTCCTTTCAATAATTTAGAAAAATATTTTAATATTTAATTTTTATTTATTTTGTGTGCCTTAGTTACCATGGAATATCCCATCATTATTTTTCTCTTTTCCAGACAGGCTCTCCCTGTAGCCCCAGCTGGCCTGGAACTCACTATGTAGACCAGGCTAGCCTTGAACTCACAGAGATCTGCCTACCTCTGCCTCTCAAGTGTTGGGATGAAAGGCATGTGGCACCACGCCCAGCTAACCATCATTATTTTTAATACATAATTTATTTTTTAATTTCAACTAGATTTTGAAATTTTTATACAATGCATTATGATCATATTCAGCCCCATCCCACAGCTCACTCCATGCCCTTCCCCATTCACCCAATGACTCCGTGTGTGGTGCATATATTTATGCCCCACCATTCTCTTTTTTATTTTATTTTATTTTTTAATTTTCATTTTATCATTTTTCAATTCAGTTCAGGCATATTTCCCTTTCCCTTCCCCCCACCCCACCCCACCCCATCCCAGATCATGCATTCGGCCATAACTTTTCTGCATCTTTGTTTTTCTTTTTCATTTTTTAACAATAAGTGATAATTTATCACTTATTGTACAAGCATCCTTCATGTAAAACCAATTTGCAAGCAGTTGTGCCCAAACCCACACAGCTCAGGGGTCCCACCATCCAGCAGGGGGAGCTTGTATGTTTAATCAAGTTGATCAAATGAGTGTCCAGACTATATTGTAGTAGTTTCACCATTCACCCCAATCGCAGCCCTTACATTCTACCATGCCCCCTCTTCTGCAGATTGTTCCCTGGGCTTAGAAAAGGGGCACAGGTGGATGCATTCTCTTAAAGTAACTGCCCTTCTCCCCAGCAGCAATCAACTCCCAATAGCTCCAAAGCTAGGGATGGGATATCATGCCTACCCCTCCTTCCATGCCAGGATATTCTTTTTCCGGGTTGCACTTGTGCAAGTCTGGTATATGCCATCACAACTTCTTTGATGTCATATGGGGACCTTCCCATTTGTATCCTGAAAACACTTTTCCATGTAGTAACTCCCTACCTCTGTTTCTTATGGTCTTTGGGCCCCCTCTTCTGAAATGAATATTGGAAGAAAAATGTATGGTATAGATATTTTATTTATAGGTTAGGATTCCACAATCCCTTATTCTCTGTACTTTGAACAGTTGTGTGCTTCTGTGTTAATCTTCATCTACTGCAAAAAGAAGCTTCTCTGATGCGGGCTGAGAGATGCATTAATCTATTGATATTACATCCAACATTGGTTTGTTATGATGTCCATTTAGCAGAATGAAAGTAGCAGTTTTCCTAGATAGGGTCTAGACCTATCTAGCCATAGGTTCTTCTCTCTGTTAAAGGTGCCAAGTATGGATTTCATCTTGTGGAGTGAGCCAAAACTCCAATCTGAAAGTGTTTGGTTCCTACCATTATATTGGTGCCACGTTTTCACCTATGAACATGTCTTGCCATGCCAGCCTTTATTGCAGCTCTCTAATTGTTTAGGAAGTTTCTAGAGTAAAAGTTTTCATAGATAGATAGATGATAGATGATAGATAGATAGATAGATAGATATAGATATAGATATATTTCTTTCTCTACCCTGTTTTTCTCTCCCCTATCCCATTTAGCTCTTGCTATTTCATTCTCTTTTCCCTAATTATATCATTGTATTCTATCTTCATTCCCTTGAAAGCTCCAGCACTATGCTCCTTAATTTCCTGACATCTTTGAGTATTACAATATATATATATATACATATATATAATACCTATATAATATACATAATAATATGTATTATATATAGAGAGAGATTTAAGCATCCACAAATGAAAAAAAACATCATGTTTTTCTTTCAGAAACTGGGTTACCTCACTACAAATGATTGTTTCCATCCATTGACCTGTGAACATCATAATTTTGTTTATATTTTTTCCTTTTCTTTTTTTTTTTGAGATGAATTCTCCCAGTTGGCCTGAAACTCATTATGTAGACCAGTCTGGCCTAAGTTTCACAGATTCCCTGCTTCTTCCTCCCAACCTCATGGGTGATGGAATTAAGTTGTACACCACGATACTCTGCTAATATTGTTTTATTAACATTTGATTAATACTACATTGCTAAAATATACCCCACTTTCCTTATTTATTAAAAACTGCTGGGAAAATAGGTTGTTTCCATTCCCAGGTATTATGAGTAGTGCTATAATGAACATGGACGAGCAGGTACATGTACAAATTTCTTTGAGTGTATGCCTCAGAACTGTGGAGTAAGATCCTATAAGAGATATAGTTCTAGATTTTCGAAGGACCTCCTCATTGATTTCATCATCATGCCTGCACCATTTTTCACTCCCACTAACAGTAAATTAAATGTTATCCTTTCCCAGATCACATTACAGCATTTGTTGTCATTTGTTTTCATAATTTCAGCCATTCATTCTGATCAGGGAAAAGGGAATTTTAAAAGTTTTAATTTAAATTTACCTGGTGGCTAAGGATATTGAACATTATTTTAGATATCACTTAGCCATCTCTATTTCTTATTTTGAGAAATCTCTGATTAGTTCCATCCCCCACTTTTAAATTGTGTTGATGTTCTTTACCCATAATATGCCTTTGAGCTTTGTGCAGGGTGAGAGATAGGGATCTAGTTGCAGTCTTCTATATGTAGCTATCCAGTTTGATCAGCACTATTTGTTGAAGATGCTGATTTTTCTCCTGAACAATAAAACAAAATAAACTGCTGGAGATATCATATTTCTAGGTGTACTACAAAGCATGGTACCAACACAAGGAGACCCATTGATCAGTGCAATAGAATTGAGAGCCCACATATGCCCTCACCTCTACAGACACCTGATTTTTGACAAAGAAGATATGTAAACTTAAAATCATTTAAAAATATGCATACTGATCTGTAGAGAGCAGACAAATTATACTTTTAAATAGTACTGACTACAAACTTGAAAATCAGGCATATTTAAAATATAAGCAAATTTCCTGGGTTGTCATGGGAGGGATGTATTGAGACCACACATGCAAGTGTACAGATGGCCTCTGGAATGCCAGAGAGTGTTACCAAAGGCCACTAAACCAATAAAGCAAATATGGGTCTCCCTGAGTCAAGCAAGACTCCACCGTCAGCACCAGATACACCTCACCTGCCTGGAAATACTGTGCAGCAGAGGCAGCCATGTGCCTGTATATCCCAAATCTAATTGGCTATTGGCTCTCCCCTTGGAGAAATAACCCATGGCTGATGCCACAAGCTTACATCCTCTACAGGTTAGATGTTATAAGCCACAGTAAGACCCTGTCATATTTAACAGGGGGGAAAATTGTAATTCATGGATTAACATATCCAAACATGTGTCTATGCTAAAGTAACCTACCATAACCATTAGTCCTGCTTAAATACCTATATATCTAATTGCTTGTTCTTCATTAGTAGGATCGAAAGGTTATTCCTGGACAAACTGTCAGCCCATGAAAGGAAACAGCCAGAACTGACCAGAGTCCAAGTCAACAGCTCCAAAGAGAGTGGACTGTTTTACCTCTCATCCACCTGTGCCCCTTTTCTAAGCCTAGGGAACAACCTGCGGAAGAGGGGGCGTGGTAGAATGTAAGGGCTGCGATTGGGGTGAATGGTGAAACTACAGCAATGTAGTCTGGACACTCCTTTGATCAACTTGATTGAACAAACAACCTGTCACCCCCCACTGGATGGTGGGGCTGTAGGTGTTTGGGCACAACAGCCTGCAGATAGGTTTTGCATGAAGGATGCTTGTACTCATGGATTATCACTTATAGCTAAAAATGAAAAAAAAAAAAACTGAGAGAAAGATGCAGGACAGTCATGGCAGAATGCATGATCTGGGATGGGGTGGGGGTGGGGGGGAGGGAAAGGGAAATAAGCCTGAACTGAATTGGAAAAAATGTATGAAATGCACAAAGCATCAATAAAAATTAATTAAAAAAAAAAATATATATAAGCAAATTTCATAGAAAATGTCATGTGATAGTAGCAAATAAGACATTATATAATAAAATATTCTTACTCCTAACAACTAATATCCACTGTATTCAATATTTCTTTTCAATGACCATTAGATTGACACAAATAAGTATGAGGCAACTCAAAGTTGGCAAGTGACATGCAGATATGAGACTTCTCTCCTGATCACTGAAGGCAACCAGTGTGAAACAGTAACTAGAGTTACAGAAGTCACTAGAAATTTTCCATCGGTGTACAGAAACAGTACCTATATGAATAATACCTGCATACCTTTTTATAGCGATTGTTTATAAGCGTTAAAGTAAACAGCATTTCATTTCATTTACATTAATCAATAAAGTGCACACATGTATATAATTAATAAGATTCAGCAAGTGCAGAAAGCTCAATAGTAATACACACATGCATTTATTATTTAATTAATTTATGTACCTATCTTTCTGAGAGGTTTTTTTAAGGGTATTGCATATATTAAGTTAGCTTTGGCAAAGACCACATGTAATAAATAGCTTTGTATAAAATTTTCAGAAATAAAAACTAAGGCCCAAATATACTGTTTTCTTAATATTACTGTTTACATGTCAAGGGACTAAGGTGCACTCATGGTTTAGAGAGCCCATTCATTAACCACAGTACAAATAATCAATAAGAGGATGAGATATGTGAAAGTAATCATGGATTTGTGGCTAGGATTTTACTCATATTAACTTAGAGCAATTGTGACAAGCACAGAGAAGACCTATACAAACTCCATCAGAAAAAAAGCCCATCTTGGTCGGAGGAAAATATGCATGAAGCCCCAACCTTATTGTGCTGAGTGAGGTAGAAGGGAATGACTCTAGATAGGTTGACCAGACTCCAGTGCATTAATTCACACAGATGGAAATCTGGGGACACAAACTTGATATATGATAGAATGCATGGAATCTGATGGGAGGGGGCTTTGGGGTTGCAGATAGAGAAGGTTTCTAAATATGTCTCAGGTGTGTGAAATGCATAAAAATTCAATTAAAAATATATTGAAAAATATTTTGACCAAAAAGAACTCGATCAGGAAAGGGTTTACTTAATCTTACACTCACAATCCATTTTCAAGGGAAGCCAAGACAGGTGCTGAAAGCACAAATGAGAGAAGTATGCCACTTACTGGCTTATTTCCCATAGCTTAATCAGGAACTAATGTGGGACAGCCCAGGTCCAGTCATCCTGGTCTGTTACCACGCACAGTAGGCTGGGCCATCCTACATCAATTAACAGGTAAGAAAATGCCTCACAGACTTGCCTATAGACTGATGAAAAAAATCTTCAATTGAGGCTCCTTCTCATGTAATGAATCTTTGAGTCAGATCAACAAAATCTAGCCATCATAATTGACCTCTTGTAACTTGACACACAAATACATGAATATAACACATAAACTTCTCTTTCTTGTTTATCCCCAAGATCTCACATTAATATCATAAAATAAAACACAATAAAACCTTAAATTCTCTTTGAAAACCTGAAGTTTCTTAAGTGGGCTCCTATAAATTCAGAAACAGGTTAGATATTTCCTTATTTCAAAAAAGAGAAAACTAGGCACATTTAAAAACCATTCTAAGCACTCTCTGGCATAGATTGAAATGCTGGTTACAACTAATTAATCTCTCAACATATCAAATTTATGTTTTTCTCACTGGTCAGGAGTTAAACTTTAAGGTCCTCCTCACTTCATGTCCTTTATGCATATTTACTTATTTTCCAGGAAATCACCCATGACAAAGACTAAAATTTGTATTATACATTTACGAATCCTTACCAAATGTTAGAAGAATATTAGATTAAAAAACTGGAACTGAAGACAAATTCTTTATAAGAACAATTGTAATAATCCCAACATATTTTACTGTTAACAAATAATTCTACTATGGCTAATTTTGCAAATATTTTCTTACTTTAAAATTATGTTTGCTGAACCAAGAAAAGTCTAATATATTTCAAACCACCACATAAATTATAAGTATCATAACTAAATTATTAATTCCCAAAGAGTGTTAAAATGTATGATAGTTTGGAGGGAAGAAGGGGTGCTAAATAAATCAATGGTGATTTTAATAAACTAGAAGCTTTTTAGGTACTAAATCTGTCTGCATCTGATCTGAATTGCAATTACCTGTCAAAAATTCATCCATCATCAACAGTTCCAAACAAGCTCTCTTGGCAGCAGATGTTTGAGGAAAGCTATTTCATATGGCAAATTTTTCTTGTGGTTTACAGCATTCTCAGGACTGACAGAAATTTCAGGGACCATTTGAGTACAACTCAGCAATAACCTGCTAGGAGCAAAAATATGTTTACAAATCTTACATAATTTATTAGCACATGCCTTATACATATACTATTCAAGAATCAATGCTTAAATCACATTCTTTCTAAGCAGCATGTTTAATATGCTTCAAAGTTTTATAGTAATGTATTATGTAATGTATACAATTGAATTAAATGGAGAATTACAAAGTATTATTTTAATTAGTTATTTAGTTTTGATACTTATAATTTATATGGTTTCTTGAAATAGATTGGATTTTTTTGGTTTTATTTGAAGAAAGTAAATAAAAATGTCAACAATTTGTATATTTAATTAGTAACATAGGAATAACTGGATGGTAGGATCTACCATTAATATCTAGCATTAATAAAATAAAAACTTTGTTGGTTAAAAAGACAACATTTCTTGAAATATAATTGTTGGCATGCATGAAGTCCTGTGTTTGATCTCTAGCACCATATGAATTGAACATGTACATAAAGATTATGCTTATAATACAATCACTTGGCAGGTGACAGTAGGAAGACCAGAAGTTCAAGGTCATCCTCAGCAACACAACAAGCTGGAATCCACTTTGAGCAAGATATTTTAAATCAAAAGGAAAAAGAAAACCTAAAACAATGACCATTTCTAAATTTCTAATCTTAGCCTCACAAACAATGCTTGAAGGTATATGCATGCTACAAAAAGATAAACATATTCATCAGCCACACACAGCTGTGAAACCTATGAGCTACAACAATTGGCTTGACAATCATCAAACATTTTGAAAAAAATCTATCAGAAAACAAATTTTGGCATTTTTTTATATTGAGATAGAGCCTCCCTATATAGCACAGATTGAAACTTAAGAAACAAGGAAGGGTTATATGAACAGAACTCTGAGAGCACTGGCATTAAAAGCAGCAATAGAGAATTGAGACCTGTGGAAAATAAAATACATCTATCTGTACAACAGTGTATGTCATTATTTGACTGAAAGGGCAACTTAAAGATAGAGAACAAATTTTACCAATTTTATAACTAACAGAAGTTTAATATTTAGACTATACCAGTATATCAAAAATATAAACACCAAGAAAACAAAAAGGAGCTGGGTATGGTGGCACATATCTATAATTCCAGAATTTAGGGCTCAGAAGCAGGCAGATCTTTGTCAGACTAAGGCCACCCTAGTCTACATAGTGAGTTCCAAACCAGTTAAGATTACATAATGAAACAGTGTATCAAAAAAAGAGGAAAGAGGAAAAAAGAGGGAGAAAGAGACAGAGAGAGAGACAGAGAGAAACAGAGAGAAAAGAAGAAAGAAGGAAAGAAAGGAAAGGAAGAAAGGAAAGAAAAAAAGAAATAAAGAAAGAAAGGAAGGAAGGAAGGAAAGAAGGAAGGAAGGAAGGAAGGAAGGAAGGAAGGAAGGAAGGAAGGAAGGAAGGAAGGAAGGAAGGAAGGAAAGTTCTTTTCCCACCCCAGCTCTGGCCCTAGAACACTCCTTTTTGTACTGCTTAAGACCTCCTGAATACCTTGGTAAGTCAGACCCAGCACAGTACATCTTGATTCCCCTGAATACTGACCAGCTATAGTCACACTGTGCCCATTCATGTCCACCAAAACAACCCTACAGAGAATACTCAAAGCAGTACAAAGGGCAAAAGATAAGAAAGACCATACCCAATGGTAACAGAAAGAAAACAAATAAGGTATAGTTGTGGAAACACAAAATAAGAACAAGAACATGAAAAATTTTAAAGTTATCAATACATATTTTTCAATAATAACTCTAAATATCAATGACCTTTTTCTAGTTTCCTTTCAACTGCTATGACAAAACACTAACTGATACAAACTTGGGGAGGAAAGGGTTTATTCAGCTTACATCTCCTCAGTCCTGGTTCATCACCTAGGGAACTCAAGGTAGGAACTCAGGGCAGGAACCTGAAGGTGGGAGCTAAGGCACAGGACATGGAAGAATGCTGATTACTGGCTTGCTCCCCTGGCCCATGCTCAGGTTGATCTTTTATACAATACAGAACAAGCTGCCTAGGGGTTGTACCACCCACAGTGGGTTGAGCCCTCTCATATTACTCAAAACCCAAGAAAATACCCCACCTGCAGGACAGTTCAAATTGAGGTGATTCCTCAATTGAGGCTTTCTCAACCCGGGTCTGTTAAGTTGACACTAAAGCTATACATCACAATTGACTCCCTGTCAACTTGACACAGAAAACACATCATTATTAAACCTCAATGTTTTCATTACCTGTTGCCAAGATATAATGTTCACATTAATATCACAATATAAGACAGTATAACCTTAATGCCCCACAGTAATTACACAGTCTAAATAAACACTTAAAAGTTCACCGTCTCAGCCGGGCATGGTGGCACATGCCTTTAATCCTAGCACTCAGGAGGCAGAGGCAAGCGGATCTTTGTGAGTTCAAGGCCAGCCTGGTCTACAGAGTGAGTTCCAGGTCAGCTGGGGCTACAGAGAGACCCTGTCCTGAAAAGACCAAAAAAAAAAAAAAAAAAAAAAAAAAAAAAGTTCACAGTCTCTTTTAAAAGTCTCTTAACTGCAGGCTTCTGTAAAATCCAAAACAAACACTGTGTTATTTGAAACAGAAGAATCAGGCACACCTAAGCAAAAGCTTAGTACAGCAAAATAGCTCAAGGCTGGATACCTGGGATTCACTAATGATCTTCTGGACAGCAAAGGGTTTAGGCAGCCCTACTTTGACTCTGCCATCCACAGCACACATAGCTCATCTTACATGCTCAGGCCAGCTCCATTTCACGTGGGCTACTGCCCTTCGTGGCATCTCCTAAAATCTGGGATCCCCATTGAAACTGAGGCTTCACCTTCATCCATGGGCTTTTCTAGCCCTTCTGGTACAAAGTCTCATATTCTTTTCATGATCCCTGCAATCCCTGGGATCTTCACCACAATTGAGCCTACACTTTCACCAACGGCTTTCCTGGCCTCTGACAGTGCCAAGCCTTCACTGCTTTCTTTGACCCCCTTCACACTTTCAATTCCATAACTATGCAGGAGAATTTTATACATTACCAAGGCCTCTTTCCAGCTTGAAATAGAGACTCAGACCTCTTCTAGACCACAGCTTCTGTGGGGTGACACTGAGGAAGTACTTCCCAGAAGACTATGTACCACAGTGATGCTGGTCTCGTTACTTATAGCTGATTTTCAGCCCTAGCCAACCGGTGTCAATTTTCCCAGTAAGGCAAAGCTTTCACTTCAGGTTCTGGTCTCTTCTTAATCACAGCTGATTTCTCAGCCCCAGACAACTAGAACCTAGAGATTCTCATTTCAAAGCATCACACAAACAGCCCTGATATTCTCTGTTTTGCTTTAAAGCTTCACAAGCCAGGCTTCCATTGCCTACACCTGCTTCAGCAAAACTGTTCCAAGAGCCACAGCAACAAACTCTAAGCACTCAATAGATTTTTTAGCTCAAAGTCATAAACATTTCCATACCTCCACAAAACCCTTGGGTCAGGTCTGTCACAGCCATAAACCACAATCTTAACACCAATTTCTGTTCTAGATGTGGTAAATTGGGTAAGAAATCTGAACACTACCTGAGGAACTACCACAAATTAATGGCTACTGTGAATGGAGTCAAACTCTTTTTTTTATTTTTTTAATTTATTATTTTTCATGTGTATGAATGTACTGTCTGCATGTAGGTTGGTGCGCCCGTGTTGTGCAATGCCGCAGACGTCAGAAGAGGGTGTCAGATTCCCCTGGAACTGGAGTTAAAGATGGTTCTTAGCTGCCATGTGGGTGCTGGGAATCGAACCCGGATCTTCTGCAAGAGGAGTTGGTGCTCTTAACCACTGAGCCATCTCTCCAGCCCCGAGTCAAACTCTTAAAAGTGTTACTCTTGGTATGTTAACCATGCTCTGCTAAGTGGATCCATGCTGACAGACATTTGATTCTATTGGTCTTGATAAATAGATGACAGATAGATATAAATAGATGATAGATAGATAGATAGATAGATAGATAGATAGATAGATGATAGATGATAGATAGATAGATAGATGATGATGATGATGATAGATAATAGACACATAGATAGATACAGATATAAAGATAGAAATATATGTAACTGTATATATGAATACTTGACATAAATGAAATTGCCCAGGAGTGTAAAGTGGTTCAGATAAGGGAAGAGATCTAAATATGATGAAAAAATAATTGTACCAAATTTTCAATAATTTAATAAAAAAGGATTAAAACCCCTCTACAATAAACTCTACATATATTTAAGTAAAATATCAGGAAATGCACTAAAATATGGAAAGACATCCCATGCTCATGGATTGATAGAATTAATACCAGGAAAATGACCATCCTACCAAAAGCTTTTTGTAGATTCAATGCAATACCATTCAAAATCTCCATTATATTCTTCAATAAAATGGATAAAAAGCCACCCCAAAATTCATGTGGAAGAACAAAGGGCCCCAAGTAGCCTGAAAAGAAAAATATTGGAGCTATGGTAAATATAAATAACATGGCACTGTGTGGAGGGCCATAGCTAGGGAACTCCACTGTTACCTTGATAGGCCCCTCTCCTGGAATCCAAGGTTGGACCAGTGACAGGATGATAATAATCACTACTTGGGTGACTGACTGCCTTGTGCAGAACTTCAGTTTATTGTCCCAAGGATACAAGTTTATATAGAGAAACTTTAGCAGCTGTTTGCAAGCCTGCAAAAAGCCAAAGTTCCAGGAAAAGTTTGAATTGAGACATGTGACCTTTTTTGAGTTGAGATCCTGTGAAATTTTTCCTATCCAAATTGACATATCAACTGGTATTGTCATTACACAATTCCTATGATGCTGCCATACTGTGTAGATTTCATGGGTATACCATGAAATACCGTTCAACATCCTGACTAATTAGGGAAATGTAAATTAAAATGAATTTTTTATTTTATTTTATGTCAGGGAAAGGTTGTGATTAAGAAAAAAATGACAGTACATTCTGACAAGAATGCAGGGAAAGGAGAAAACTCATTCACCACAGCTGGAATCGCAAACTGATGCAGCCATTGTGGAAAAAGTACGGAGAATTTAAAAAACAGCTATAAATCAGTATACTTTATGATATAGCTATACCACATTGTGATGGTTAATCCTGGGTGTCAACTTGACTGGACTAAGGAACAAATAAGAGAAAAAGGGTCTTCTGATTGGACCGCCTCAACTCGGATGGCCCACCCCAAATGTGGGTGTTACCTTCTGCCAGCAGGCAGTATAAAAGGCCATGGCAGAGGGAGCTGGTCACTTTTTCCTCCTGCGGCTTGGTTCTCTCATCTGGTGAGTTTGTCTTGCTGCTGTCATCAACCTTTCGGATCCCCGCGTGTACTGAGACTGGCAGATCTCGTGGAATCCATTCAGGCCTTCAGCACTAGACTGGGACTACTGAGACATCCAGCCTTGTGAACTGAGCAGTTCCCTGGATTCCCTGCCTCTCCAGTTCGGCGCTACTGTTGAGCTCCATAACGTGAGCAAATCAATAAATTGTATATAGTTATATATTCATCCTGTTGCTTCTGTTTCTTTAGAGAATCCTGACTAATACAGATTTTGGTACCAGAAGTGGTTCTAGAGAAACAGAATTGAAAGGATGAATTTCTTTAGTGGGCTTGGTAGCCTCTGGAGCCAGCTCTCCAACCCAATGAAGCCTAGAGTTACTGAAGGCTCTCCTGGTGGCATGAAGAGGAATGATAATCCTTGGTGCAGACTATTTGATCTAATTATGAAGATAGATCCATTTGACTCACCTAACTCACCTCTTGTGAGAAGCAAGGAATTTAGTGACTCTATATATAAAACGTTCGAGAAATTGCAGAAAAATCAGGAAAATAATGATGTTGCCTTGTTGCTCCTAGCATGTCTGGATAAACTGTTAGACGAAAATATGGAGCTCGGTGATAAAAATGACCAGCTCCGGATTCGAAACAACAGTTTAAAGGTTTCCAAGTGTGCTCTGGAAGAGAATCTTCTCTCCAGCAGCCAAAGAGCTAAAGCAGCAGAAAATCAAGCTGGAGCCCTTATTATACGGTTGGCTGATTTACAACGCAAATTTAATTCCCAGCCACGAAAAGTGTCAGCAGTTAAAGTGAGAGCACTGGTGGGGAAAGGGTGGAACCCTGAAACTTGGGATGGAGATGTGTGGGAGAACTATGATGATGAGGATTTTGAACCCTCGGATTCTGAGGGATTTTCTTTATCTGAGGAATTAACCTCCCCACCCTCAGCAGAGAATCCACACCCTGCAGATCCCTCCTCCCCACCCTTGCCTGAGGAAATTAATCCCCCCCTCCCAGTGGGAGCTGATGTCCCTCAGGGCCCAACAATTGTTGCCTCTAGACCTATAACCAGATTGAAGTCTAAGCAAGCCCCTCAAGGTGAGATAGAAAGTGTGGTCCACGAGGAGGTGCGATATACTACTAAAGAAATTAATGAGTTTGCTGATTCATTCCGGCAGAAGCCTAAGGAATATGTGTGGGAATGGATTTTAAGGGTGTGGGATAATGGTGGAAGGAATATAAAATTGGATCATACTGAGTTTATCGATATGAGCCCACTGAGTAGAGATTCTAGGTTTAACATGGAAGCTCGAGCAGTTAAAAAAGGTGTTAAAAGTTTATTTGAATGGTTGGCTGATGTATTTATTAAAACATGGCCTACTAACAGCGAGTTAGAGATGCCTGATATTCCTTGGCTTAGTATTGATGAAGGGATTGTGAGGGTCAGGCAGATGGGCATGCTCGAGTGGATTCGAAGTGTAAAACCACATTCTCCACAATATGAGGACCCAGAGGACATGCCACTCACTGAATTTATAAGATGGAAAGTACTGAGAGAGACACCAGAACATTTGAAGAGCTTTGTTTTTGCTCTATTTCTTATGCCAGATCTTACAGTTAGAGAAGTTGTGGCTCGTTTGCATAAATTAAATGTACACGTAGTAGGTCTAACAGGACCTCAGGGTAGGCGTCAGGTGGCAGCACTGAATCGCAGAAGGCCAGATGAGCGTAGTTACAGTAATTATCATAATGGGTGGCAAAGGCAAAACAATACCTATAATGGCATGACCCGAAATGATCTTTGGAACTGGCTAATTAATCATGGTGTTCCCAGGAACCAAATACATAAGAAGCCTACTAAGTTTTTATTTGATCTGTATAAGCAGAAAAGCTCTAGAACGAATGACAGGAAGTCAACATTTGATTTTAGGAGTAGCGAATCCCGCCCAGTTGACCGGTTTCCAGACTTGAGACAGTTCACAGACCCAGAACCCCTTGAATGAAGGGGTGGCCGGGTTCCAGTGAGGAAGGACCTTGTCACAATACCAAAGAGTTATGCTGTTTGCCTTCCTCCTGTCCTTCCCCAGAGGGACCTGAGGCCTTTTACTAGGGTAACTGTACACTGGGGAAAAGGAAATAATCAGACTTTTCGAGGCCTATTGGATACTGGTTCTGAGTTGACACTGATCCCAGGAGACCCTAAAAAGCATTGTGGCCCTCCGGTTAAAGTAGGGGCCTATGGAGGTCAGGTGATAAATGGAGTTTTGGCTGAAGTCCGACTCACGGTGGGCCCAGTGGGTCCCAGAACGCATCCCGTAGTTATTTCCCCAGTCCCAGAATGTATAATTGGGATAGATATAATTAGAAATTGGCAGAATCCCCACATTGGTTCCCTGATCTGTGGAGTGAGGGCTATTATGGTTGGAAAGGCCAAATGGAAACCATTGGTGTTGCCTCTACCAGGGAAAATAGTGAACCAAAAACAGTATCGTATCCCTGGAGGGATTGCGGAGATTAATGCCACTATCAAGGATTTGAAAGATGCAGGGGTGGTGATTCCTACCACATCTCCATTTAACTCTCCAATTTGGCCTGTGCAAAAGACAGATGGATCATGGAGAATGACAGTTGACTATCGAAAACTCAACCAAGTAGTGACACCAATTGCAGCCGCTGTACCAGATGTGGTGTCCTTACTCGAGCAGATTAATATGTCTCCTGGTACCTGGTATGCAGCTATTGATCTGGCCAATGCTTTTTTCTCAATACCGGTTCATAAGGACCACCAGAAGCAATTTGCTTTCAGCTGGCAAGGCCAACAGTATACCTTTACTGTCTTACCTCAGGGGTATGTTAACTCTCCAGCGTTGTGCCATAACTTAGTTAGAAGGGATCTTGATCGCCTGACTCTTCCACAAAATATCACACTGGTCCACTATATTGATGATGTTATGTTGATTGGACCCAGTGAACAGGAGGTAGCAGCTAGCCTAGACTTGTTGGTAAAGCATATGCGCATGAGAGGATGGGAAATAAATCCAACTAAAATTCAAGGGCCATCTACCTCGGTGAAGTTTCTAGGAGTTCAGTGGTGTGGAGCATGCAGAGACATTCCTTCTAAGGTAAAGAATAAGTTGTTGCACCTGGCCCCTCCCTCCACCAAGAAAGAAGCACAACGTCTGGTGGGTCTTTTTGGATTCTGGAGGCAGCACATTCCTCATCTGGGTGTGTTACTACGACCCATATATCAGGTGACTCGTAAGGCAGCAAACTTTGAGTGGGGCTTGGAACAGGAAAAGGCTCTTCAACAGGTCCAGGCTGCGGTGCAGGCTGCTCTGCCCCTAGGGCCATATGATCCAGCAGACCCAATGGTGCTTGAGGTATCAGTGGCAGATAGAGATGCTGTCTGGAGTCTGTGGCAGGCTCCCATAGGGGAATCACAGCGGAGGCCCTTGGGATTTTGGAGCAAGGCTCTACCTTCATCTGCAAACAACTATTCTCCTTTTGAGAGACAGCTCTTAGCCTGCTATTGGGCCTTAGTGGAAACTGAACGTTTGACAATGGGCCACCAAGTCACCATGCGACCTGAGCTGCCCATCATGAGCTGGGTGTTATCTGACCCACCAGACCATAAAGTAGGACGTGCACAGCAACAGTCCATTGTCAAATGGAAGTGGTACATACGGGACAGGGCCCGGGCAGGCCCTGAGGGCACAAGCAAGCTACATGAAGAAGTTGCCCAAATGCCTATGGTTCCCACTCCTGTTACAATGTCTCCTGGGCTTAAGCATGCACCTATGGCTTCATGGGGTTTGCCCTATGATCAGTTGACTGAGGAAGAGAAGACTAGGGCCTGGTTTACTGATGGTTCTGCACGCTATGCAGGCACCACCCAGAGGTGGACAGCTGCAGCATTACAGCCAATTTCTGAAACAACCCTAAAGGACACTGGTGAAGGAAAGTCTTCACAGTGGGCAGAACTTCGGGCAGTGCACATGGTTGTGCATTTTGCCTGGAAGGAGAAATGGCCAGAGGTTCGATTATATACTGATTCATGGGCTGTAGCCAATGGTTTGGCTGGATGGTCAGGGACTTGGAAGGAGCATGACTGGAAAATTGGTGAGAAAGACATTTGGGGAAGAAGTATGTGGATAGAGCTCTCTGAATGGTCAAAGGATGTGAAGATACTTGTGTCTCATGTAAATGCTCATCAAAAGGTGATCTCAGCAGAGGATGAGTTTAATAATCAAGTAGATCGGATGACTCGTTCTGTGGATTGTCAGCCTCTTTCTCCAGCTATCCCTGTTGTTGCTCAATGGGCCCATGAACAAAGTGGTCATGGTGGCAGAGATGGAGGTTATGCATGGGCTCAACAGCATGGACTCCCACTCACTAAGGCTGATCTGGCTACAGCTGCTGCCGAGTGCCAGATTTGCCAACAGCAGAGACCAACATTGAGCCCCCGATATGGTGCTATTCCCCGGGGTGACCAGCCAGCAACCTGGTGGCAGGTTGACTACATTGGACCACTTCCATCATGGAGGGGACAGCGTTTTGTTCTTACAGGAATAGATACTTATTCTGGTTATGGATTTGCCTTTCCTGCACGTAATGCTTCTGCCAAAACTACCATCCAGGGACTTACGGAATGCCTTATCCACCGTCATGGTATTCCTCACAGCATTGCTTCTGATCAAGGAACTCACTTCACAGCCAAAGAAGTGCGACTGTGGGCCCATGGTCATGGTATCCACTGGTCTTACCATGTTCCCCACCACCCAGAAGCAGCTGGCTTGATAGAACGATGGAATGGCCTCTTGAAGACACAGTTACAGCGCCAATTAGGTAGCAATACCCTGGAGGGCTGGGGCAAGGTTCTCCAGCAAGCAGTATATGCTTTGAATCAGCGTCCACTATATGGTACTGTTTCTCCTATAGCCAGAATTCATGGGTCCAGGAACCAAGGGGTGGAAGTGGGAATGATTCCACTCACTATCACCCCTAGTGACCCAGTAGGAAAATTTTTGCTTCCTGTACCCACGACCTTGCGTTCTGCTGGTCTAGACGTTTTGGCTCCAATGGGGGGAGTGCTTTTGCCAGGAGATACAGCAAACGTTCTATTGAACTGGAAGCTAAGACTTCCCCCTGGCCACTTCGGGCTTCTACTGCCTTTAAGCCAACAGGCTAAGGAAGGAATAACAGTAGTAGGAGGAGTGATTGATCCAGACTACCATGGGGAAATTGGACTTTTTCTCCACAATGGGGGCAAGGAAGATTATGTCTGGAAGGCAGGAGATGCTGTAGGGCGCCTTCTGGTGCTACCATGTCCTATGATTAAGGTCAATGGGAAACTCCAACAACCCAAACCAGACAGGACAATAAATGGCCCAGACCCTTCAGGGATGAAGGTATGGGTCACTCCTCCAGGGAAAGAGCCAAGACCTGCAGAGGTGCTTGCTGATGGTGGAGGAAATACAGAATGGGTCATAGAAGAAGGTAGTCATAAATATCAGCTGAGGCCACGGGACCAGTTGCAGAAACGTGGATTATAATAGATATTAACTTTTGTCCTATTTGGTTAAGAATGTGCTTGTTCATATATATATATTAAGTGGATACTTGTGTTGTTCCCTTTTGAATGTGCAACTGAGATATGTGTTAAGTGTTGTCATATTTAGGTTATTAGATACTGAAGGACTAAGTTCTTCTCAAGGACATTACCACCTACTCTAAGATATGATGCTTTGCTATTGCACATGAGATACTTATAACATGTTAGGTGCAATTATGACCCTGCCATCGTTTGTAATTGACATTTAAGCAGAGGCTATTTATTGGGTGTCAAGTTGACAAGGGGTGGGCTTGTGATGGTTAATCCTGGGTGTCAACTTGACTGGACTAAGGAACAAATAAGAGAAAAAGGATCTTCTGGTTGGACCGCCTCAACCCGTTTGGCCCACCCAAATGTGGGTGTTACCTTCTGCCAGCAGGCAGTATAAAAGGCATGGCAGAGGGAGCTGGTCCCTTTTTCCTCCTGCGGCTTGCTTCTCTCATCTGGTGAGTTTGTCCTGCTACTGTCATCAACATTTCGGATCCCCGCGTGTACTGAGTCTGGCAGATCTCCTGGAATCCATTCAGGCCTTCAGCACTAGACTGGGACTACTGAGACATCCAGCCTTGCAGACTGAGCAGTTCCCTGGATTCCCGGCCTCTCCAGTTTGGTGCTACTGCTGAGCTCCATAACGTGAGCAAATCAATAAATTGTATATAGTTATATATTCATCCTGTTGCTTCTGTTTCTTTAGAGAACCTTGACTAATACACACACCAAAGGACTCCATTTCCTACATAGAGCTATTTGTTCCAGAATATTTACTGCTCCTCTTTTGACAGCAGCAAAAATACAGAAACAACCTAAATGTCCCTTATCCAATAAATGAATAATGAGAATATAATACATTTAAACTATGTGGCTCTATTTTTCTGTAAAGAAAAATGAAATCAGGAAATTTCAAGTAAATGGACAAAACTGGAGAATTTTATACTGAGTGAGCTAACATAGACTCAGAAAAATAAGTGACACATGTTCTTTCTCACATGTGGATCTTACTCCAAAATCTTAGGTGAGATTATATATCTTGATGTAACCTCAGGAGCCAAAAATATAGAAAAGAAACGTGGAGAAGGGAAGGAAATAAGCATATAAAGTAGGGAATAGAGTGAATAAGGGTTTAGTCTAACTATAAAATATGAAGGAAGGCAATAATGGGAGAGAGAGAAGGGACACAAATAATACTTAGGTGGTATGAAAAGACAAAGCAAAAAGTATTTTTTCATAAGTCTACTGAAAAATACAAATACAATATTTGTGTTGACATGTGTACAGCTGAATGCTATATAACAAGGATCACAGTGCTGGGCAAGGGAAATCTCCCTTTAAGTTTTATTAGTGAAAAACACTCTCAAAATAATTAGACAATTTCCACAGCCCTCCATTGCTTCCAATAACTTGGAGGTTAGATCTTATTTCTAAAGATTGGGCATATTTTGGACATAAGACTTGGAACAATGGTCCTGATTATAACACATAAATTTCTTCACTGAGGATTAGATTTCATAGTACCAGAAAATACTATGAAGATGATCAAGGGAGAAAACCAATAAATTTTGGTCACCAGATGTAAAACCTATGGTCTCTGACAATGACTGGGTCACCGAGCTATCTATACTGGTTGTTATCTGCAAGAAACTCACATCACCACATCTTCAAAAATAGCCACTATTATAGGATGAAAGGATAAAAATTAGTTCAAGCAAATGGTACTAAGAAGCAAGCATCTGTTGCAATTCTAAATCTGACAAATAGATTTCTTATTAAAATTAATCATAAAAACAGCCTGGTACTGGCACAAAAACAGACCTGTTGACCAATGGAACAAAACCGAAGATCCAAATCTGAGCACATACAATTTCAGCCATTTCATATTTGACAAGGGGGCCAAGAAACCACAATGGAGAAAAGACAGCATCTTCAGCAAGTGGTGTTGGCAAAACTGGATCACCACTTGTAGAAGAATGAAATTAAGCCCCTACCTCTCACCCTGTACAAAAGTCAACTCCAGATGGATTAAATACCTCAACGTGAAACCCCAAACTCTGGAGGTGGATAGAAGAGAGGCACGAGCTTCGCTCCAAGGGTTAGTCTTAAAGACAGCAGCCCAGACCACAGCGAGCATAGGCAGTATATATATATGAAGTGAGTACTTCAAGTCAGATAGGCAGCGACTTGCACAGAGTAGAAGAGAGATGGAGGTCGACCAATTGAAATGGGACCTTATTAAACTCAAAAGCTTTCGGTACACAAAAAGAAACAATCAAAGGGAAAGTGAAGAGAGGAAACCACAGAGTGAAGGAGGCAAACCTTCATTGCATGATACAACTCTTGACAAAGCATTAAATGATTTTTCCAAAGAAATATAACTAACCACTCAAAAAACAAAGAAAAAAGAAACAAATGGACCACCACAATAGATGGAGCGAAAGGAACTCAGAAACAGAGACTTCACAAGAAGAATGTAGAAAATGTCTGAGAAAACACTCAAGAACTCTCAAACAAAAAAAAAAATAATAAAGAAATAAAATAAAACACCTTTAAGATATCTCTTTACGTCCAATAAGACTGGCTAGGATCACAGAAAAACAAATCGATTTACACAAGTGCTGAGAGGTTTGGGGGAAAGGGGAACATCTCAATCCCACTGCTGGTGGGATTGTAAACTCGTACAGCCACTATTGGAAAGCATTGTGGAGAACCCCCTTGGAAGACTTGGAATGAACTTGCCCACCCTGACCGCCATACCACTCCTAGGCAGGTGTACCCTCAAGACTTATGCCACCACAGAAGAACATGCACAGCCATGTTTATTTGCAGCTCTCTATTACAATAAGCAAGGTAGCTGAGACCAACCTAAATGCCCCTCAACTGATGAGTGGATAGGAGAAAATGTGGTACATCTAACACAATGGAAGTTCTATGCAGCAGGTAAAAGAAGACAATACGCGAGCTTTGGCGGGAAAGAATTTGGCCTGGAGCTAGAGGACCATACAGCATGATAAAAAAAAAAGAAAAAAATCAAAAAAAAACAAAGACGAATGGTACCCTCATCTGTGATTGCTAGCTCGCACAAACAGTTGTTAAAGTATTTCTGTTGGTGTATTCTGGTAGGCGCCCCTGAGCTTTGTACAAAGCAGTTGGCATAACTCATTATTGGAAACAACAACAACAGAAAAGAACTTCTGCTCAAAAACTAACAAGAACGAAGAACAGTTGAAAACTTCATGCGTCAAAAGACAGTCAACTTCCCCGATGCGAATAATACATGAGAAAAACTGAGAGATGGAAAGCATTTTGGCAGAATCCATGACGACTAGCTGGCGGGGTGGGGAATAGCCGGAAACACGGGTCAGAGAATTACTGTTAAAAAAGATAAGAGATAAATAAAATTTTATCGTTGAAAAATAAATAAAAATAAAATAAAATAATCAAAAGAAGAAACGAAGCGTTACCATACATACAGCATCAAGGGAAGATTGACCCAAAAGAAACCTTACACATGATATGAACATATATAGCACCAAACTCTGGTACACCAGTTTCATAAAAGCATTAGTACAGGACTTCAAGACATTTCACAGATTCAGCCCAAATCAGTAATAGTAGATGATTCATTTACCCAAGCCTCTCAGGACATGAGTCAAGGCAAGACACAAAAAAAAAAAAAAAAAAAAAAAAAAAAATATAATAATAAAATATTATATATATATATATATATATATATATATAAATATTATTAATACATATATGTATATACATATATGTTATAATAATAATTGTATATACATATATATGGTACCTAGCAGACATCTAACAAAAATTTAATCAAACCACCTAAGAATACACATTCTACTCAGCAGCCAATAGAAGTTTCTCTAAAATTTACCACATACTAGGGCACAAAACAAACCTCAACCTATTAAAAATTTGAACAATCCCCTGTATTTTAGCAGACAACAATACAATGAACCTTAAAATCATTAACAAAAAAGCTCTAGTAACTACAAGAAATCATGATGATTAAAGGACACAGTCCTGAACAACTAATGATTCAAAGAAGGAATCGAGAAAGAAGCAAATTATTCCTGGAACTAAATGAAAATGATAACAAAGCACAACAAACCTTTGACACACATTAAAAGCTGTCCTAAGAGGGAAGTTTATAGCTCTAAGTGCCTACAATTAAGAAAAAATCCAAAAAGAATACAAATAAATTACCTAATGGTATAGCTCAAGAATTTGGAAAAGCATGAACAAACCAAATTTAAATCCAGTAGACAAGAAGAAATAATAAGTATCAGAGCAGAAATCAATGAAATAGAAACAGAGAAAACAAAGAATCAATTAATTTCAAAGTCGGTTGTTTGAAAAGGTAAGCAAGATAGACCTCTGTCTAGTTAACCAAAGGGAAAAAAGAGCAAACCCAAATCAATAAAATCAGAAATGTGAAAAGCACAAAAACCATCCACAACATTATAATGGAATACTTTAAAAGACTATACTCTGGGGCTGGAGAGATGGCCTAGCGGTTAAGAGCGCCGACCGCTCTTACAGAGGACCCAGGTTCGATCCCCAGCACCCACATGGCGGCTGAGAACCGTCTGAAGCTCCAATTCCAGGAGAACTCCAGTTCCAGGGAATCCGAGACCCTCTTCTGACCTCCGCGGCATTGCACGACACGGGTGCACAGACCTGCATGCAGACAGTACATTCATACACATACAGAAATAAATAAAATTAATAAAAAATAAAATAAAATAAAAAGTTCATAAGACTATACTCTATTAAATTTAAAATTCCAAAAGAAATTTATGAATTTCTCAATTAATGCAAATCACCAAAGATAAAGCACAAAGAGATTAACAACTTAAACAGACTCATAACAGAGGCAGGTGGGTCTTTGTGAGTTCAAGGCCAGCCTGGTCTACAGAGTGAGTTCCAGGACAGCTGGGGCTGCAGGAGACCCTGTCTCGAAAAGGTAAAAAAAAAAAAAAAAAAGAAAAAAAGAAAAGAAGTTATAGTATCCTTATGTGCATATTATGTATTATTCATGATATCACCAAAACTCTACCAGAAACCTTTTATAAATGAACATTTTTAACAAAGTGCCAGATTATAAAATCAATCTACAAGTCAGTGACCTTTCTATTATACATGTAACAATTAGAAAAAGTTCAAGAAAATATTTCCGTTTATAATGCTCTCAATTGAATGAATGCATGAATAAATAAAAAGAAATATAATAAATAAATGCATACATATCTAATGATTAAAAGATAAATATCTAAACCTAAAGGACCCCAAACCAGGTTAAATAAACCACAGACCCAAGGTACTTTCCAACCTTAGGACTGTGTAAAACCCCCATTCTTGAGACTCCTTTTTCTAGGAAAAATTAATGTTATCCTCTATTGCCTCAAATCCCCAAACACTGGGGACAACATGGACACTTGCATTGCCCTCAGTCCCACACACCATTAAAAAACAGCCACCATTTCCTCCTTTCCAATGCCTTATAAGCCAACCACATACTGTGCCCTTAGGCAGTTTCAAATCTTGAGAACTGTTTCCACCTTCATTGTTCTAATGAAGAACAACCTATGCTATTTGAGGTTTATCTCTTTTCTCTTTCATCCCTACAGTGCCTTGACCAATCCTGATCTAACATTGATGAACATAACTGTATTAGTCAGGGCTCTCTAAAGAAACAGAATCAATAGAACTAATACATAACTATATACAAATTTATTGATTTGCTCACATGACAGAGCTCAAGGAGTCCAACAATACTGCACTGGAGAGGCTGAGAATCCAGGGAACTGCTCAGTCGGCAAGGCTGGATATCTCAGTAGTCCCAATCCGGTGCTGAAGGCCTGATGGATTCCAGGAGATCTGCCAATCTCAGTAAACGCTGGGATCCTAAGGGTTGATCACAGCAGCAAGACAAACTCACCAGTGAGAGAGAGGCAAGCCACAGGAAAAAAGGGACCAGGTGCCTCTGCCATGGCCTTTTATACTGCCTGCCAGCAGAAGGTAATGCCCACATTTGGGGTGGGCCATCTTGCTTGAGGTAGTCCAATCAGAAGATCCGTTTTCTCTTATTTGTTCATCCCTAGTCCAGTCAAGTTGACACCCAGGATTAACCATCACAATAACCAAATACATTAACAAACTTTTCAATGAAAACTTTAAATCTTTGAAAAAAGAGATTAAGAACAACACAAGGATATTATAAGATTTCTTCTGCTGATGGATTGGCAGATTCAATATAGTGATAATAACCATCCTAACAAAATTAATTTATAGAATGAATGCAATCTCAATCAAAATACCCATGACATTTCTCACCAAAATAGAAAAATCCATCCTAAAACTTTTATGAAAACACCAAAAGACCCTCCCATCAAAATAATTTTGATCATAGCAAGTCATGATCAGAAGACTACCATATCATAACTCAAAATATAATACAATACAATACAAAGCCATAGTTACAAAAAATCATGGCACGCACAAAAACAAACTTGTAGATTAATGGAATAAAGTAAAAGAATTAAACAAGAGTACAAGCAATTACAGCTACCTGATTTTTGACAAATGTGCCAAGAACACACTGATGGAAAGCCAATGTCTACAAATGATGCTGGCAAAATTGGATCTCCATGTATGGAAAAATGAATTTAGACTTATACATATCATTATTCATAAAATTTACCTCCAAATGTGTTGGGAGCTGTGGAGTGCTGCACCTCAAAGATGGCGCCGGTTTCCGCCTCCCACCCCATGGGGGTGAGCGCTCCATGCAGCAAACATGTCCTTATTTGGTTTGGCCTTGCTGAAGCCCTCTGTTCCGCATAGAGATATCCTATCCTTGAGACCCACGTGGTGGAAGTTGATTGGTTGTGACATGCATTATAGGTGGTGAACTGGGAAGGGAAAGAGAGAGAGCGGATGTAAGGGTACCTGAATAAACTGCTTGAGGAAGATCGCTCTCGTGTCGTGTCTTCTTTCGCTGGACGAATGGGGACATGACAAGTGGTGGCCCAGTACGGGGATCCTCGCTTCTAATCAGAACCTCAAGCAGTCGGGGTGGCGCCGGTAAGTCCCCGGGTAAGGAGGGACGATAAAGGTCGTGGTGAGCGACAAGTCAAAGACTGCAGTAAAGCGGCAAGGATAAATTCGCTGTTTGGCGAATCAAAAGTGAAAGCTCATGGATTTGCGAGCCAAGATCAGTAGATGGAAGTATATCTACTTCTTGCTGGGAGTCTGTTTGTTAGTTTTCTTTTCGGGGTGATTGTTTTCTTAGTATTCTGCAGGGCATGTCCCAAAGGAGTTAACATGGGGAACTCACCGACCCACCCAATTTTTTATGCCCTCAAAGACTTGCTTAAGGCAAAGGGGCTAAAACTTAAAAAGGAAACATTGATTAATTTTTTTTAGCAAATGTGATATATTGCCCCCTGGTTACTAGTGTCATGGGAGTTGTTTGACATACAAGCTGGGATAAATTGGGGAGAAGATCTGATTTATGGCGTGGGTAGCAAGGCACGCTTTAAAGTCGGTACACCGCTGATATCGGATGGGCTGTGTGGTGCCTGTTTGGGGATCATAAAGTGCTGTCCGCATTGGAAAGAGGTTTCTAGGCCAGCCTTGGAGCAGTTACAGAAAGCATGATCAAAAGGATGATAGTCAAATGGTTCTAAGAAGGAAGTGACCCATCTTGAAAGTCAGATTCAGATCAGAGTGAACTTGAGGACGAAGGGCAGGACAAATGTTGGCTGATGAGGAGAGAGCTTTGATAGAAAGCATGAAGCAAGTGAATAGTTAGCATACGCCAGCAGCCCGGGACCTCCGACACAATGCTTAGCTGGCAACGGGACCTTCGCCTTTTGCCCTGGCCCCTCACTCCTCTCCCCCTCCTTCCTCTTTTTCCCTCTTTTTTCTTCTTCTTTGCTGGTCAACTGGCACTTCGTTCATTCCGGAGTGCTGGAGGGAGGTAGCCACTCATAAATCCAGCTCTATGTTTCCTTTTCTGATTTTTTTGGAAACGAATGGTGCACGGCAGCGGGAAAGGTATTTGGTGACCCTGACACTGCCATGCCGCTTGTTAAACAATTGTATTTGAACTAGTGTACAAAGGAGTGTAGGCTAGGCAATAAAACCTTACAAAACGATTAAAGGTTTTGAAGTGTGGATGAAGGTTTGTTGGGAATTAGGCAGCCCTCTTGTCAATTCTGGCCTAGCGGCTGAAGTCATACAAATAGCAAAAGGGCAGAAAAAGGCAGATGGGAATGGGGCGGCTAGGGTGCTTAAATAAATGGTAATTATGGGGCCCATGCAGCGGGGGGCTTCCTCTGCCCTCAGCAATTCCAAGACGTTGGCCCATTATAATTATAGAGGATTGCTTTTTTTTTTCCATTCCCCTTCACTCTCAAGACACAATAAGATTTGCTTTCACTGTCCCCTCTATAGTCATAACAGTGTTTCAGACCTTCAATGCTCCTTTCAACCTGATATCTGACAGCCAATATGTTGTTAATATCCTAAAAAGGCTTGAGGTAGTAGGAAAGGTCAATCTCAGGTCAGCCATTGGGTCTCTTCTGCATACTATACACATGCTAATTCTCCAGAGAGAACACCCATTCTTTGTTCCTGGCCCCCTAGCCGAAGGCAATGATTCAGTTGATAAGGCGTCCATAGCTCTGATGTGTTTTCTCTCCTCCCCTCAGGAACTTGCACGCACCTTTCAATTTCCCGCTTCATGTTAATAAAAAATTGGTCAATCAAATGGTGGCCCCACTTCTGCCGCAACATTCCCTTGGGATTAATCCCAGTGGTTCTCCTCCCATTACATGTATGCCAGATGGATGTCACTCACATCCCTAAATTTCGCACATTAAAATATGTGCATGTCTCTGTTGATACCGCCTCAGGAATTATTTTTGCCTCCCTACATTCAGGAGAAAAGGCCCGTCATGTCCGCGAACATTATTTCCAGGTGTGGGCAGCCTGGGGGCAGCCTAAAGAGTTAAAGACTGACAATGGCCCGGCCTACACTTCAGGCTCCTTTACTTCTTTCTGTTTGATGATGGGCATTCGCCTCACTCACAGTTTGCTGTACAATCCACAAGGACAAGGCATTATTGAGCGTGCTCATCGTACACTAAAGGAGTGCCTTCAAAAACAAAAGGGGGGAATAGCCTCTGGCTCTCCTCCAAAGGAAAGACTTGCGGTTGCTCTTTTTAAATAAACAAGGGCAGTCAGCTGCAGACAGGCACACACAAACAGACAACACTTCAAAAGGGCTTGTAATGTGGAAAGACATACTTACAGGAAAATGGTATGGCCCGGACCCGGTCCTAACATGGGCAAGAGGAGCTGTCTGTGTTTTTCCTCAGGATTATCAACACCCTCTTTGGATCCTGGAAAGGCTCACCCGAGTGGTTCAAGATGTGGAAGTGTGGGATACTCATGATGATGGTGCCATGGCCCATGGCGATGACGGAAGAGCTTCATTGGGGGCTGGTGACAGTGTTCCCTAAACCTATCCCAGTCACCCATTCAGCGCAAGTATTCTCCTGCTTTTTTGCAACCTATGATAACATGGAGGTCCCCTTTTTTACCATTAGATGACATATTAGCAGTAGTACAAGAGACCATACACCTGCCCCTAAACGGATTACTGTGCTTCCAACTGATTACTAACATATCCCAGGACAGTGATTGTGTATGTATGCATAACCAGACAGGAGGCTGGTTTGATGCACCCCCTCTGGGGACCAGCCGGTCCATTGCCACATGGCTCAGAGGAGCTTGGCATTTTCAAACCCATGCCTGTATGCGTATGGCCCCCCTTTGTGTTCCTTGTATATAATGGAAGCTATGAAAGAAATAATGTCGCCTGTGGTAACAGGACTTGTTTCTATGCTTTATGCTGGAATGCTACCACCTTTCCTCTAGCAGTGGTATTCCATGGCAATCGCAGCATCAGCTGCCGTGGCTACAGCTGTGGCAGTTTTCCTGACATCAACTGTTCAGACAGCGGCTGCATTTAACAATTTGTCGGCTGGTGTTGCTGAGGCTATGACCAATCAACAGAATATTAATAATCATTTCAAAACAGGCATTATGTCACTCAATTAAAGGGTTGATTTGGTGCAGGATCAGCTCTATGTGCTTATACAGATAGCACAATTAGGATGTGAATTTAAACATTCAGGCCTCTGCGTAACTAATATTCAGTATAATAACTTTTCCCATGCTGCAAATCTATCTAAACAACTTTCTAGCTATCTTCTAGGAAACTGGTCTGAGCAGTTTGAATGATTGGTGACCCAACTAAGAGTGGAAATAGTGCAGCGTGAGTGGGCCTGGACCTTGCCATCAGACTGCCATCCTGGATCTCAACAGCCATGAATCATCTCAAGGAATGGGCGGGGTTGGGATCCTTGGCTTGAGTAATGTTGTTCGTATCTTTCCTCTTCCTGTGGTGTCTTTGTAAAATGAAAGTATCTCGACGGCGGAACATGGCTTTACTAGCACAGGCTTTTGTTGCCATTGAAGATGGACATTCCCCACAAGCTTGGCTCTCAATTATGCAAAAATCTTAAAGGTCGTGTGGCCCCTGAATGTCTTCACAATCCTACTCAGAGACGGGCAACTTTCCTTCTACCTAAGGCATGGAACCCTCAGGGTGATGGGGTATCCTATGACGGGTTTAATGGAGGAATGATCCCAAGACAGGGGAGATTGTTGAATTCAGCCATCTGTGGCCTCGAGACCATGCTCTATTAAAACAAAAAGGGGGAACTGTTGGGAGCTGTGGAGTGCTGCGCCTCAAAGATGGTGCCGGTTTCTGCCTCCCACCCCCATGGGGGTGAGCGCTCCATGCAGCAAACATGTCCTTATTTGGTTTGGCCTTGCTGAAGCCCTCTGTTCCGCATAGAGATATCCTATCCTTGAGACCCACGTGGTGGAAGTTGATTGGTTGTGACATGCCTTATAGGTGGTGAACCGGGAAGGGAAAGAAGGAGAGCGGATGTAAGGTTACCCGAATAAACTGCTTGAGAAAGATCGCTCTCGTGTTGTGTCTTCTTTCGCTGGACGAACGGGGACGTGACACAAATGGATCAAACAACCCCAATATGATCCCTGAAATGCTGAAACTCTTAGAGAAAATTATAGGCAGTGCCATACAAGATATAAGTGCAGGAAAGCACTTTCTAAATTAAATATTAGTTGTTTGGGAATTAAGGTCAACAGTACACAAATGAGGCCTCATTAAAGTAATAAGCTTCTGAGGGTGGAGACATCTCAGCAATTAACAACCCTCGTTAATTTTGTAGAGGATCTATCTTTGATTCCCAGTGCCCACAATGGCAGTTAACAACAGTCTGTAGCTACAGTTCCAGGAGATTGGACAACTTCTGACTTCCGGAGGTATTGCTCAACATTGGAGCTCTAAAAAGAATGGTGAATAAGAAACACCTTAAGAAATGTTCAGCATCCTTAATATGAAATGCAAAGCAAACCCACTCTAAAATTTCATCTAACTCTGGGCAGAATGGCTAAAATTAAGAGAACAAATTACTCCAGATGCTCATATGGATGCAGGGAAAAATAATTTTTATTGATTGATGCAACCACTGTAGAAATCAGTATGGAGAACTCTTTAAAAACTAAAAATAGCTGGGAGTGGCGGTGCACACCTTTAATCCAAGCACCTGGGAGGCAGAGGCAGGCAGATCTTTGTGAGTTCAAGGCCAGCCTGGTCTACAGAGTGAGTTCCAGGGAGACCCTGTCTCGAAAAGACCAAAAAAGAAAAAAAACTAAAAATAAATCTATCATATGATATGTTCAAAACATTCCTTGGCATTTACCAATTGGACTCAACCAAGATACTTTTTATGGCCATGTTTATTGCTTCTCTTTTTACAGTAGATAGGAAATGGAAATGACTTTATGTTCCTAAACTGATGAGTGGGTATGAAAAATGTGGTATATTTACACAATAGAATTCTACATAGCAATAAAGAAAAACAAAATCATGAAATTTTCTGGTAAATGAATGGAACAAGAAACTGTTATACTAAATAAAATAAGATAAACTCAGAAAAACAAGCAAAGTATGTTCCCTCTCATTGTTAGGATCTTAGTTCCAAATCCCTAGATGTGAGTATATATCCTGATATAATTGAAGGAACCAGGAGGATGGAAATGAACCACAGGGACAAAGGGAAGAATGAACTCCAGAGAAGGGTAATAGTAGGAGAAAGTGGTGATAAGAGACAAAAGGGGAATACTTTAACAGTGGAGGATACAGAAAGGATTAAAAAGAGAGTGTGAGAGGAGCAATAAAGAAATCTTAGATGACACCCACTGTGGTAGCCCACACCTTTAATCCCAGCACTCTGGAGGCAGATGCAGGTGGAGGATCTCTGTGAGTTCATGGCCAGCCTGGTCTACATAGGGAATTCCAGGACATCTGAGGCTGCAGGGAGAGCCCATCTAAAAATAAAAGCTTAGATGGTATGAGCAACCAATGGAAAATGTATTAGTTCAAAGTTCAAAGTCTTACTTAAATAGACAATAAATATATGAATACATGTGTATAGTTGAAGGCTCGATAACAAAAAACACAGCTGTATGCTGGAGAATATACCTTTATGTTATGGGCTAGGGTAGTCCAAGAGGGGCTCAAAATATAGGCTATTGCCACAGACCTTGATTACTTCCAAGAACTTGAAACCACTATTTCTGAAGATATGCCACACTTATGTAACAAGAGATAGTATGACTATAGTACTTCCCAGTGCCCACTGCATAACTGACAAGATCATTTTTATTTTTCATTTAAAGTAAGCCAAATAAATTTGAAATGATTAGAGTTATAAATATGCCATTCTCAAAATATAATCAATTTTAATTAAAATTAATAGAGATAAATATTTTCAATAATCAAAATTAATTATGCATTTAAAAATTCATAAATCAAGAAATAATGCATCTAAAAATTCATGAATTTGAGAAGGAAATCACAAGAAGTATCATGAAAATTACACTAATCTGATAGAAAAACAAAATTTAAAATATGTATAAAATTGCTGAAATTGTGAAGGAAATATCTATAGCACCAAACTGTTTATATTATAAAATAAGAAACATTTAAAACCAAATACCCCCATGAATCTAGAATCTTATGAATCTAGAAAAAGTACTAAATGATTCAAAACAATTACAGAGAACAAAATAAAAATGTTAAACTTAAATTGTTACTTTATTTTATTCATTTCTTTCTTTTTCTTTTTTTTTTTTCCGGGGGTCTTTTTGAGACAGGGTCTCCCTGCAGTGCCAGCTGTGCTGGCACTCCCTATATAGACCAGGTTGGCCTTGAACTCATAGAGATCCACTTGCCTCTGCCTCTAGAGTGATGGGATTAAAGGTGTGCCCCACTATGTCCAGCTTTATTCATTTCTTTTATCAATGACTTGAATTAGGATGCAAAATATTATGTTTTATTATGCCATTTTCACATAAATTTTTTTGACTATTCATCACTCCCTCTCTTTTCCCCTCCGCTCCTTGTGTTCTTGCACCTACCAGCCCAGCCTCTTTCTGCCAGCATATCAGTTGTGTTTTGTTGTCCAATCCCTTTCTAAGTACCTCTTTTTCCTTTTTTTCTAATTTATTTTTATAGCTTATTCCCACATCACTTTAATCTATATCCATACATAAAAATATTATAACCTAAGATTCACATGAAAAAATGCAATTTTGTCCTCTGAATAACTAAATGTAATACTTTCCAGGTCCATACATTTTTCTTCACATTTTGCCGTTTCAATTTCTACAGCTTAATAAGATTCCATTTTATATATAAAATGCATTTAACAATCATTTTTATGTTGCTGGACATCTAGACTGGTTCCATCCTCTGTCTATTGTGGATAGTGCAACAAGTAATGTGTATATGCAGATATCTCTATATTAGAATAGATGGTCATTTGCATAGATACACAGGAGTGGTATACCTGGTTCACAAAGTAGTTATGTTTTCAATTTGTAAAGGAGCCCCCATATTGGTTTCTACAATGATTGCACTAGTTTATATTCTACCGTATCATTGCCTGCAGTTGTTCTTGCCTCTTTTCTTGAAGATACCCATTACTACTAGGGTGAGATGGAATCCCAAGATAAATTGAATTTTCATTTTTGTGATGACTAAGGATATCGAAAGCTTTTAAAGCACTAATTAATCTCCAGGCGTGGTGGCGTACACCTTTAATCCTAGCCCTTGGGAGGCAGAGGCAGGCAGATCTTTGTGAGTTCAAGGCCAGCCTGGTCTACAGAGCGAGTTCCAGGAGAGCTGAGGCTACAGGGAGACCCTGTCTTGAAAAGACCAAAAATAAATAAATAAATAAATAAATAAATAAATAAATAAATAAATAAAGTACTAATTAATTAATTACATTTCGTCTTTTGAAAGAGGACTATTTATTGAAATCATTACTCTATTTCTTAATTGACAAAGTTGTTTATTCTGGTGGGTTTTTCCAGAACTTTATATATGCTTATTATTTATCTGTTTTAATAAAAATATGAGATTATGGAAAGAACTTATAAGATTCTGGGTTGCCAGAATTACTATTTTGAAAATGGTCATACTACTATGAGTAATCAACAGACTCAATCCAATACTCATCTAATTTCCAATAATATTCTTCACATAACTAGAGAAAACAGTAAAAATTCCATATGAAAACACCGAAGACAAATAATAGTCAAAACAGTCTTTAGCAGAAAGAACATTGCTGGAGTTATCATAATATCTGAACTCCAATCATACTGCATATTGATAATGACAAAACAGTATGATACTGACAGGAACTAAACGTGGTGAATAGCTGTACAGATCACAGAGAACATAGAAATAAACCCACAGAGCTATGACTACTTATTTTTTATAAAGATGTTAAAAAATACATTGAGAAAATAAACAGACTACTTGACAAATGGGGCTGGTAAAACTAGATAACCTACCTGTAGAAAAATGAAAATTGACTCATGTCTTATCTCCAGACAAACAAATTCCATGTGGGCCAAAATGTTCTAATATATTTTATTTAATATCCATATATCAAATCATGGAGTTTGATCAAATTCCTCATAATATTCCTCAAACAATCCCAGTGGTTTTCCCTCAAAACTTCCTCTGCTCTTTGGTTTTATTTGTTGTGTACTAACTAAATTTAGTTGGTTTGGCTTCTTTATGTCTGGGTGTGGGTCATCTGATGGACCAAGAGTAGTCTGTCATGGATTATATTACTGAATCAAATTGACTCTCCCTCCCCACCCTCTATTGCTAATAGCTCCTGAGATAGGCATGGGACTTCATAAACTCCTGTATCCATGTTGAGATTTTGACATGCTTGATAATTTGCAAGCCTTATGAGTGTAGACACAGCTGCTATAAGTACACATGTGCAACTGTGCTATCATGCCCAGACATCTCTGGCTTTTGCCATCTTTATTCTCCTCTTCTCTGATCTTCCCTGAAGTGTGGGGTGAGGATATGTGATATAGACATTCCACTCAAGCTTGAGCATTAACTGTCTATTATTCTCTGTATACTGATTTCTTGTTGGTCTCTTGTATAAATTGTTCTTTACTGCAATAAGACACTTCAGTGATGAGCAATGCACTAATCTGTGATGATGATGAAAATACAACCAATAGACTTGGCTGGATAGGTCATAAACCCTAGAGAAGAATCTACTACAGTTAATTCTTGGACAAACCCAATTTCTTACCATATTCTAAGTAAATATCTTTACATTGACAGACAAGTGTATTTCTCATTACTCAGCAAAAAAAAAAAAAAAAAAAAAAAAAAAAAGATGAACC
>VZQC01001350.1:2135638-2316847 GCA_009823505.1 Rhizomys pruinosus
TTGTAGAAGATGGAGGCCTGGCTTGTGAAGTTTCTAGTTTCAAAGGGGAGCAGAGATCATCAGGACTGTGTAATCTGTGGGTTCTGGTCAGCTGGGGCTGAAGAATCAGCTGTAAGTAACAAGAGACCAGAACCTGAAGTGAAAGCTTTGTTGTACTGGGACAATTGATGCTGGTTAGCTGGGGCTGAAAAATGAGCTGTAAGTAACAAGAGACCAGCATCACTGTGGTGAAATCTTCTGGGAAGAATTTCTTCAGGGTCAGTACACAGAAGCTGTGATCCAGAGGGGGCCTGAGCCTCCATCTCGAGCCAGAAGCAGGACTTGGTAACGTGTAAGAGTCTCCTATATGGTTCCGGTATTGAAATTTGAGGGGGTCACAGAGAGCAGCCGAGGCTTGGCACTGTGAGAGGTCAGGACACTAAAGCTATAGAACATGTTTCTCAGAATTTGAAATCCAAATAGAATGAGGAACAAAGTTTTCAATCTTGTCAAATATTCAGATGAGGATGATGGTACTGTTTCAGAGAACATACCTAGAGAAATAGTCTTTAGAGAGGTGTCAGTGGGAGGTTTAAGAGAGAAGAAGAATGCTAGATGCAGGAAACTTAGCAATGTTTCCTGTGAACCTTCATGAAATAAATATGAAAATGTTAAAAAATTACTACATTATAATTTCACTTGACCTCACTATATATAAGTATAAAATTATGCACATTATTATACATCATATATCACATAATATCATATATGTCCTACTAATTTTACTACATTGTATTTGCATTTATAAAATGTATGTTAGTAGGTATTTCAATTGGAGAACACTCATTGAATATATAGCATACATGTGTTCTATTCCTTTTCAAGAATCCTTTGTAAATAAGCCCAAAGTGGACATCATAAATAATTTTAAAATAATCATTGCTCAGAGAAGAAAGATTCAAGGTTTAAATTGTGTTTACATTCTTTATTCTACAGCTCCCCAAAACATACCAAAATGGATTTGTAAACATTAACATCTGACAGCACAGAATATCCATATAGATGGAGATGTCAGAAAATAAGTCCTGATGTCTAATATTCACACAACAAATATTCTTTTACTAAATATTCTGAATAAAATATTACAGATACTTCTTGTGTTTTGATTAACACTGTTAATGTGTTTTATTAGAATAAATGAATTTAAAGAGAGACCTATGATGAAGTACAATGTGTTATAATGACTGTCTACAAATTTACCTCTTATTAAACTGGAATAGTGTATTGCAGAATTAGGAAAATCCCATAACTGTTATGAAGTACAATAGACATTTTCAAATATAAAACAATAAATAGACATGTATAATAGAAAAGGAAAAGATATGACACAAAGTTGCTGCCAAACTTTTACTGGGTAAACCAATGCCACACAAACTGTCACTATAGCAAATAAGATACATAAATTATATATATAAAAGCCAACCTATGCCTGACACATACACATGGACTTTAATGGGAAAAGATATGTTCTCAAAGTTAATCAAGTAAACTGTAAGCTAGCAAAAATTTTAACAATACTAAAAACATGAAGTAGTAATATTTTAGAGAAAATAAACTGGGCTATTGCTGTTATGTGATACTTAAGTTTACAAGTATAAAATGGTCAAGCTATATGTAGTGAAATTTGTACAAATTCAAATATCCCCAAAATATTAGCATATTTTCTAATATACAAGATAAAATTCAAAGTTATTGGATACTTTATGATTATAAAAACTTTGGAATGATTTTTAACTCCGAAACAAGTTCAAGAATTAGAGAAATTGAGAATTATAAGGATGATTTTGAAATTCAAGCATCATATGAGAGAAATTAATATAAAACAAATTATGGAAATCAAAGTATTATGTTCCTTCAAATCACAATATATTTTTTAAGTAGGCAGTGATTTCATACATGCATACAATATATTTTAATATATTTTATTAAAATAATATTTATTTATTTAGGAGGGCTGGTGGTAGCGGTTCAGAGAGGTGCTTGCTCTGTAGGTCTGGCTCCGTCGCCAGGTTCCCCTTCAGGACCCCCCTCCCAGGTTGCCAGCCTGTGGCCGAGCATTTGCAAGGGAAGGGGTGGACGTGGTGGGGGGGGAGCGGGCCCAGGGATGGCCACCGAGGGAGGTGCTAGCAATGAGGGACTCTGCGGTGCCCTGGAGGTTGACGGGTTGCAGGAGGTGCTGAAAGATTTTGAGAATCGGGAAAAAGGAAGTTTGTCCTGTCCTGGATCAGTTTCTTTATAAGACCGGAGAAACAATGATTCAATGGCCCCAATTTAAAGGCTACTTCATTTTTAAACTGGAGAAGGTAATGGATGGTTTCAGAACTTCACCTCCTGAACCAAGAGGTTTCCCCCAATCCTAAAGTTGATTATATTCCCTTTGATGAAATGAAGGAAATACTGAAAATTGTCACTGGATTTAATCATATCCCTTTTACTATTCAACGACTATGTGAATTGCTAACAGACCCAAGAAGAAACTATACAGGAACAGACAAATCTCTCAGAGCATAGGAAAGAATGTGATGGTTGTTAGCTGTGTTTCTCCTTCCTCAGAGAAGAACATTTCCAATAATGGAATGAATGGTGTTATGTTTCCTATGTACAATTCCCAAGATAAAGCATATTTATGAGAAAAATGAGCTTTATCTTGGAAATTGTGTTCAAACATTAGCTTACTGTTTTTTTTGTTTGTTTGTTTTTGTTTTTGTTTTGTTTTGTTTTTTATCTTTTCGAGACAGGGTCTCCCTGTATTCCCAGCTGTCCTGAAACTCACTCTGTAGACCAGGCTGGCCTTGAACTCACAAAGATCCACCTGCCGCTGCCTCCCAATAGCTTACTGTTTTGTAGAATGAATGCTTATGAAGCTTCTACTAGACCATCTCAGAAGAACCAAGCAGGTTCCTTAACGTTTTGCTTGCTTTCTGAATATTGTGAATATTACACCTTTCTTTCTAAATTATTCTAGAGTATGCAAACGTCAATGGAACGAAACACCACTGTACTAGAAGAGTTATATAACACTTTAGTGATGTACCTCAGCTAAAGGGACAAGCTTTCAGGCTACATAGGAGCCACCCCGTTTTTTGTAACATTTTGAAGTGAAATAAATATTTTTGAACATGCTTCTTCGACAGCCAGTGTTATATTTTTCAGATCAATACAAAGCACAATGGTTACTCTAACCTCAATATTTTCAAATTCACATATTTAAAGTCATGCAAGCTGAAACATCCCTGTCAGCATTACTGGCTGCCAAATTTATACCTGTTTCCTCAGGTGTACCTTTTGATATTTAGAATTGTTTAAATTTCTGTAAAGTAGATATTTGCAGACTGTAATGTATTCGCTGCCTTTGTGAAGAGGTATATACTTGTATAATTTCATGTGTAAACTGAATGCTTGGGCTTTCAATATAGTATTCATATAAAGCAATAAATATCAATGCTATGAAAAAATAATATATATGTTACTAAAATCTAAATTTTGTTGTGATTTTAATAAATAACAACTCCTGGCCATCATTATCCTCCACTAAGCCTCAGCATTTCTCTGCAAATGAGATGAAAGGGCAAATCTTTCCCTGCTACCTGATCAACCACTGTCTACATCTTCCAGGAAGAGTCAACTGAAAACAACAGAGTTCCCCAGCTCCCCCCCCCCTTATTACCCATGACCATCATGTATACCTGGGAAACTCCCATATTTCTGTCACTGCCAAGGTAGCCCTCACTTGCCTGTAAGACTGGCCTTTCTTTTTAAATTCCTGCTGCTCATCCCAGTCACACATTTGGCAAGCATCTCTTCCCATCTTCACTATTTCCATGGCCTGTGGTCACTATTATTTCTCTCATATAGAAAAGCAAAATTTTATTATTTTTTAATATTGTATAAAATGTGTAATTAGTACATTTACTGATAGATTACATATTTTAATCATATGTGTTACCCATTATCCTTTGTTATCACAGATGCCTGCCTGTTCCCGTCCTCTTCCTGAAAAGTTTTCTTTGTACCTTCATTTTTATTCCCTTCCTTCCTTTCTTCCTTTCTTTTTTCCTTCCTTCATTCTTTTCTCTCTTTCTTTCCATTCTTTCTTCATTTATTTCATTATTTATTTATTTTCTGGAGTCAGGACCAAGGAAATCATGGGAAAATCAATTCCTTCCTCTATGTGGGTTCAAGTAATGGAACTCAGGTTGCCAGGCTTAACAGCAGGAGCCACCTACTAATCATTTATTTAAATTCTACATCAACTTATGTTAATTTCATATCATGTCTATTGTAAAAAGAGCTGTAGTAAATAAACATGCAGATAAAATATGTATAAGAAAGTAATATGTATTCTTAGAGCATAATTGAAGTGTGTAAATATTTAGCCATTATCAGTCATTTGGGGACATGATTCTAAATACACCTAATTCCACCTAAATGATTATCATTGGTTTTTGTGTTTTCCAGAGAGCAGAGTCACAAGAATAAGTTATCACATAATGTTAAAGTGGTCCCCAAAGCCACATTTTATCAGTTTGGAAAATCATTTTTATGAAAAGGAAAATGGAATGAACTGTAATGAAATAAGCACTCTGAGGAACTTTGTAACAGCTTATCAATTATAACTAAAGATAAAGCAAACTCACATGTGTCAGGAGCACTTTATTAAAATTGCCATATGGGGAAAGGGCTTTTCTGCACAAAAGAGGCACATTCAGTTAACTAACACGTTGGAGTGTTATGTTTTTTCAGAAAAAATTGATTAAGATTTGATATTCAACATAATAGCTATATTAAGTAAACTACTGCATTAAATGATTAAACTACCTGAAAACAAGTAATGATAGTTGAAAATTAAAAGGACGGCACTTAATCTGACATAAATGTTGAAAATGAAAATTCTAAACCAAGCAGAGGGAAAAAAATCAAATTGAGATCCAAGAAAAAAATTGTCTCCCAATGGGAATTTGTCCCAAAATTAAATGCAAAAGCATCAAAAAAACATTAATTACAGAATAGTTTGTTGATATTACTGGCATAAAATTAATGTACAAAAACAGGCAATGAAATAATAATAAATTTGATGAGATAGGCATATGACATTTATTGGGACTGTAATGATTATGTTTATAATATGATAAATGGGTTCAAATATGAAGAAAATTTAATAAAATCATAGCCTTTCATTAGTAAATACACAATATCAGGTAGTGTCTTAGGTATCACTGTTAAACTAACAAAGAAGCCTGATATTTTCATAGACCTTGGATTTTCCTGGAAAAGAATCAGAATTTTGCAAGCAAACTGAAGTTACAAACAGGTATACATTAGATATTTATTTGTAACTACTTGAAGGATGAAATAAATTAAGCAAACAGTCACAATCTTACTTAAAACAATGAAGTAAAATATGAAAGTGCTATTCCTTAAATACAATGTCAATATATATATATATATATATATATATAGCACTGACTGAAGGACAAGCCCAAATAAAGAAAAAATAAAGCAAAACAGGAAAGAATTATACAAAATTAACTTTCAAAATTGTATCAAAATAAACATCCACAAATAACAATGCAGTAACATAATTGTGACAATGGTTGAAGAAAAAAGTATAAATATGATGAAATTGCAATAATTTATAGTGTAGAATCTAACAAATTTTAAAATAGAAATAACTTAAAATCTGGGGGAAGCTAGATAGATGGCTTAATATTTGTTAGAACTTGTGCTCTTTCAGAGAAACATGGTCTGAAACCGAGGAGCTATGCTAGGTGTTAACAACGTTATCTTAGTATAGTTCTAGAGCATCTGGCACCCTCTTCTAGCCCTGCAATCACCTCAAATACACAAATAGTCACAAAGCTAAAGATTTCCCTAAAGATAACTAAAATCACACTCAAATACCTGTGAAAATTCATAAAATATTTTATAATTTTTTTGGCTTGGTAATATTGAAATTAAAAAAAAACTTGTTTATATGCCTTATCAAGATTTATTTTGAAATTATTAAAAATAACAAATTGATAATTTTAGATAAAATTATCTGTAATATCAAAAAATGTGGAAAACTATTAGTAAATACCCTATCATTAGAACAGGATAGTGATAAAATGTGATAAGGAGGAAATTAAACAATATTGTTCTTTACCTTATATTAGACGCTCTCCAAGTGCCCTTCGTGCCGCTCCTTTTTCACTAACAGGTGTTTCCTGTTCAGTTGCTTCTTCTTTCATGAATAAAAGCTTAGCCTGGAAGTATTCAGTTTATCCTTTCATGAAATTGAGTTTGCTTATGAAAATGAATTTTTTTACCTTAAAAAAAAGAAAAAATTTACTTAAAAAAAAAGAAAAATTCATTTTCTTTTATTTTTTTTTCTCAATATTGTCAATGGGGAAGTTGACTATTTTGAGCAGAAGTTCACTGTTTCAGTCAGTTCTTTGATGCAATCTTTTCTATTGTTGTTGTTGTTGTTGTTTCCAAAATGCATTACGCCCAACTGCTTTGTACAAAAGCTCAGGGGGCCCTACACAAGAAATACTTACAACTGGGTAATTGGCACTAGCATCCACAGGTGAGGGATACCATTCGTCATTTGTTTTTCTGGGACTGTGTTACTTCACTCAGCATGATGTCCTCTAGCTCCAGCCATTTTCCTGCAAAGCTCGTGATATCGTCTTTCTTTACTGCTGCATAGAACTCCATTGTGTAGATGTACCACATTTTCTCTATCCACTCGTCAGTTGAGGGGCATTTAGGTTGGTTCCAGCTCCTTGCTATTGTGAAGAGAGCTGCAATAAACATGCCCAGGAGTGGTATGGCTGGGTCGGGTGGCAAGTTCATTCCAAGTCTTCCAAGGGTTCTCCACACTGCTTTCCATAGTGGCTGTACGAGTTTACATTCCCACCAGCAGTGGATGAGTGTTCCCCTTTCCCCACAACCTCTCCAGCACTTGGTAACATTTGTTTTCTTGATCCTAGCCAGTCTTATTGGAGTAAGATGATATCTTAAAGTGGTTTTGATTTGCATTTCCTTAATGATTAGTGATGTTGAGCAGTTCTTGAGGTGTTTCTCAGACATCTCTAATTCCTTGCTTGTGAAGTCTGTTCAGTTCTTTGCTCCATCTATTGAGCGGGTCATTTGTTTTCTTTTTTCTTTGTTTTTTGAGTAGTTTATATATTCTGGAAATCAATGCTTTGTCAGATGTATCTGCAGTGAAGGTTTCCTCCCACTCTGTGGGATTTCTCTTCACTTCCTTGATTGTTTCTTTTGATGTACAGAAGCTTTTGAGTTTGATGAGGTCCCATTTGTCAATTGTCGACCTTAATTCTTGTGCAGCTGCTGTCTGATTTAGGAAGTCTTTTCCTACGCCTATGTCTTGTAGTCTGCTGCCAACTTTTTCTTCTATCACCTTCAGAGTTTGGGGTTTCACGTTGAGGTCTTTAATCCATCTGGAGTTGACTTTTGTACAGGGCGAGAGGTAGGGGTTTAATTTCATTCTTCTACAAGTGGTGATCCAGTTTTGCCAACACCACTTGCTGAAGATGCTGTCTTTTCTCCATTGTGGTTTCTTGGCCCCCTTGTCAAATATGAGATGGCTGAAATTGTATGTGCTCAGATTTGGATCTTCGGTTTTGTTCCATTGGTCAACAGGTCTGTTTTTGTGCCAGTACCAGGCTGTTTTTATGACTATAGCCCTGTAGTATAGTTTAAAATCTGGTATAGAGATCCCTCCTGTGTAGCTCTTTTCACTCAGGATTGATTTGGCTATTCGGGGTCTTTTGTTTCTCCAAATGAATTTAAGAACTTTTGTTTCCAAGCCTGTGAAGAAACTCTTGGGGATTTTGATTGGGATTGCATTAAATCTATACAAGAGTTTTGGTAAAATGGACATTTTTACAATGTTAATTTTCCCAATCCATGAGCATGGGAGGTTTTTCCATCTTCTGAGGTCTTCTTCAATTTCTTTCTTTAAGGGTTTAAAATTTTTGTTGTAGAGGTCTTTGGTGTCTTTGGTTAGGTTTGTTCCTAGGTATCTTATTGTTTTTGAGGCTATTGTGAGTGGGAAGGTCTCTTTGAATTCTTTCTCCAGTTGCTTGTTCTTGGTGTAAAGAAAGGCCATTGATTTTCTAAGGTTAATTTTGTATCCTGCCACTTTGCTGAAGCTGTTAATCGTTTCTAGGAGTTTTCTGGTGGAGTTTTTTGCATCTCTTAAGTAAACAATCATATCATCAGCAAATAGGGATAGTTTGACTTCCTCTTTTCCAATTAGTACTCCTTTAATATCCTTTTCTTGCCTTATTGCTCTAGCAAGTGTTTCAAGCACTATATTGAAGAGGAGTGGTGATAGGGGGCAGCCTTGCCGAGTTCCTACCTTTAAAGGGAATGTTTCCGTCATTTCCCCATTTAGGATGATATTGGCTGTGGGTTTCCTGTATATGGCTTTGATTACATTGAGGAATGATCCCTCCAATCCAATTCCTTCTAGGACTTTAAGCATGAAGGGATGCTGGATTTTGTCAAAGGCTTTTTCAGCATCAATTGAGATGATGGTGTGGTTTTTGTCTTTGATTCCGTTTATGTGTTTGATGATGTTTATTGATTTTCGTATGTTGAACCATCCCTGCATCTCTGGTATGAATCCAACTTGGTCATGATGGATGATCTTCTTGATGTGGGTCTGTATGCGATTTGCCAGTATTCTGTTTAGAATTTTGGCATCTGTGTTCATGAGGGAGATGGGTCTATAATTCTCCTTTTTAGTTGTATCTTTGCCTGGTTTTGGTAATAGAGTGATGTTGGCTTCATAGAAGGAATTTGGGAGAATTCCCTCTGATTGTATACTTCTAAACAGTTTCAGAAATAATGGTTGTAGGTCTTTTTGAAATGTTTTATAGAATTCTGCTGTGAAACCGTCTGGGCCTGGGCTTTTTTTAGTTGGGAGGCTTCTTACTACATCCTCTATTTCTTCATATGTTATGGGTCTGTTTAAGCTGCTGGTCTCCTCTTGGCCAAGCTTTGGTGATTCCCAAGATTTCAGATATTCATCCATTTCTTCTAGATTTTCAAACTTGGTAGAATATAGGTTCTTGTAATATTCCCATATAATTTTCTTGATCTTTTCCTTGTCCGTTGTGATATTTCCCTTTTCATCACAGATTGTATTGATTTGGAGTTGTTCCTTCTTTCTTTTTGTTAACTGGGCTAGAGGTCTGTCTATCTTGTTTATTCTTTCAAAGAACCAACTTTTGGCTTCATTGATTTTTTGTATTGTTTTCTTTGTTTCTATTTCATTGATTTCTGCTCTGATTTTTGTTATTTCTTCCTGTCTGTTGCGTTTAGGGTTCATCTGTTGTTGCCTCTCAAGTGCTTTTAGCTGTAGTGTTAGATCATTCACTTGTGCTCTTTCTGTTTTTCTAATGTAGGCACCCAGGGCTATAAACTTCCCTCTTAGGACTGCTTTTAAGGTATCCCATAGGTTTTGTTGTGTTGTATTGTCATTGTCATTCAGTTCCAGGAATGTTTTTATTTCTTTCTTTATCTCTTCCTTGACCCATTCATTATTCAAGAGTGTGTTGTTTAGTCTCCATGTGTTCTTGTAGGCAGGAGGGCTTGTCCTGGTGTTGATGTTGAGCTTTATTGCACTGTGGTCTGACAGGATGCATGAAATTATTTCAATCTTTTTGTATTTGTAGAGGTTTCTTCTGTGTCCCAGGATGTGGTCAATTTTGGAGAATGTTCCGTGGGGTGCTGAGTAGAAAGTGTATTCTCTGGTATTAGGATGGAATGTTCGGTAGAGGTCTATGAGGTCCATTTGGTGTATCATATCGTTCAGTTCAGATGTCTCTCTGTTTATTTTTTGTCCTATTGACCTATCCAAAGGACTCAGTGGGGTATTGAAATCTCCCACTATGAGTGTACTGGGGTTAGTCTGTGACTTGTGGTCCTGGAGAATTGTCTTTATAAAGTTTGGTGCACCAGAATTTGGGGCTTTAGAACCAGTGGAATATATCACCATTATTGTTGTTGGTTAGTATTTAGAAAAATAAAGAAGATATGGAACACCAATCATTTCTTATTATGAAAGTGGGGACAAAGGCTTGTAGTTCACAAGGCCATCTTTAGCACGGTTCATTTTGTGTGCAACGCATTTGGATTCATTGTGGAATTTTGATACATAATTTGTATTATTGATCCTTATCTGCCACTGCTATTTCTCAACTCCCATCCCCTTCCAGCTGCTCCTCTTTTCTGCTTCAATATATCCCTTTCTGTTTTCTTCTTACATGTTATTACCTTTATCCCTTTTAATTTGTCACTGAAGTCCTCTTTTCACCTCTATTATAGTCCTTTCTCTGATTTTATGATCTACAACCCCCATATAGTCATATGTATAAAATTAATATATAGAATCTGTATATTACATAAATTTTGTTGTATTAGTCTTTCTTTGACTGAGATACTTCTCTTAAAATAATAATTTCCAGTTACATCTATTTTCCTCCAAATGTTATAATATAAATTTTCTTTGGATTGGAATAAAATTGTACTGTGTATTCACTTTACCCATTCATGTGCTGACAAATATTTAGACTGGTTCCTTTTATTAGCTATTGTAAAAGGCACAGCTGTAAACATGAAGTCCTGTTCTGTAGAAAAATTTTGTCTTTTGGGGGTATATATCTAAGAGTAGACTACTTGGATAATAAGATAGTTCTATTTTTTTCTATTAATTTCCATAATATCTGTAGCACTTTACACTCCCACCAACAACCACTAAATGTTCCTCTTTCCCATATCTTCATGAACATGTCTTGTCACTTATTTCTCTGATGATAGTCCTTCTGAGTAGGCTGATATTAATTTTCATTTCTCTGTGGTTAAGAATGTGATACACATTTTAGAATGTTTCTAGGACATTTGTGCTTATTTTTTTAGTATTATCTTTTTAGTTCATTAGCTTATTGATTAATTTTAACATTTGAGGATTATATTTAACTTCACAGTTTTGAAAAATCATAGACATCTCTCTGTTTGAGGTATAACAACCTAATTTCAACAAAGGTGTCAAAACCATGTATTAGGAAAAATACAGCCTTTCCATCAAATGGTATTAAAAACTGAATGTTCATATAAGAACAACGAAATTACCTCAATATATCTCACCTGCTCAAAAATCTATTTAAAATGAATATAAAACCTAAAAATTGGGAAAAAATCAAGATATTTGCTTAGGTAATAACTTAATGACATGGACCTCAAAAGCAAGAGAATTGACAAATGTAATTTCATTAAATTTGGAACTTCTGCACAGCAAAGAAGCTATCAGCAGAGTGAAGAGGCAGGCAACAGGATGAGGGAAAACCTTTTCTGGGTGCACTTCTGCATAATGGGCAAATATCTGGAATTCTTTGGTTCTTTAAGAAATATATCCAAGATTTGAAAAACTAATCAAGGACTTAAAGAATATTTACTTATCATAGGAACAGAGAAATGATTTATATTACATTTTTCTGAAGCCAATGCTCTGAAGAAAGAGAGTCAGGGATCATGGAAAAGACACTGATCTGAAAGTTACTAAGGCTGAGAATGAAACAATGAAGCAGATTTGGTCTGCTTTACTGCATGTGTGGAACACCATTGAAACAGTAGGAAAGTGCTTCCATATGACACTGATAACATTTATTTAGGTTAATTAGAAATAAAATAAGTTAGGAAAATTAAAAATAATTGGAAGCTAAGAGTTCTTGAGTAAGCATGAAGGAAATACCATATTTATACCATTTATGTTATATAAAGGAAGCTAAGAGTTCTTGAGTAAGCGTGAAGGAAATACCATATTTATACCATTTATGTTATATAAGACATAAAGTGATATTTATAGTAAAAGTTTGTCAAGTGTAAAAAGTATTTTGGAAATACAAACATATTTGTTATCAGGGTTGGATGCAAATGTATTTAAAGGAAAAATATTATGATTTTCTATATATCCTTATTTTTATCAAGAAATGTCATTGATAAGAGATAAATGAGTCTGCAACTAGATTAAACAGATAAAGCAAATATCAAAGTTAAAGCAAGGATGTTCTTTAAATGTATTGAGCAGATAAATTCTGCCTTTGAAACATATTTTCCATTTATGTAATGTGGAAATGTTAATGTAATGGTTGCTTAATGTTTATCTAGATAGAGCAATGTGAAGAAATTGCAGTAATGAGGCATTTTAAAGTCTCTTAATGGCAATCTAAGGAGCAATACTGATATCTTTAATAGATTTGAAATGGTTGGCTAGAGAATAATGTCACCTTAAAAGAGATCGGAAATCTACGAAGCATGGCCTCGGTAAAGCAATCTTCAAACCAGATCTCGTCAATAGCAGTTGACTGAATGACAAAGTAAAAGGTCAAACTCTGCTAGAATTTAAAAGTTAATGAAAAACTTTCACTGAAGTACATATACCTTGATGTCTAGAAGGTAAAAAAATAACCATTGTAAGATTACTCATGAAAAGATGAATATGAAGACTGAATTCATGTGATCCCCTTAACATATGGATGCTTCACATCTCATCACTACATGTTGCACCTAGTGATGCAAAGTAATGCTGCTTCCAGTAACCTATTTCACACAAAATATTGAAAGCCATTCTAAACAATGGAGTTTGCAAAATAAAATATTTTCCAATTTATTATTTTAAGCTTAGTGAAAATATGATTGAGAGTGATTTTTTTTCACTTTAAATTATTGCTACTGAAAATGATAGAATTATTTTGTCCATAATAGATTACAAATTGATTCAAATAAGTGTAAATCGAAATATAGTAAATTAAGATTTGATTCATTCTTGCACTATTTGCATACAAATGAGATTATATTCCTCAAGAAATCACTTTGGGATTGACAGCATTTAGATTTCATCTCTTGCAAAATTTCCAAAGACCACACTCCCTAAGACCAGATGAAGAGGCCACATTTGAATCCTAAGAGGGAGTGGCAGGTACCATTTATTTTTATTCAGGAAGTTAATTATATTTGTTAAAATTACAACACTTTTACATTAAACAACTTTTTCAATTTTTATTTATATATTTTTATTTTATCTGTATGAGTGTATTGTCTGCATGTATGTAAGTGTGCCAGTGTCTTCCATGGAGGACAGAAGAGGGCATCAGATCCCCTGGAATTGGAGGGTTCTTTGTTTTGTTTTGTTTTTTGTCTTTTTGAGACAGGACCTCCCTGTAGCCCCAGCTGTCCTGGAACTCACTACATAGACCAGGCTGGCCTTGAACTGACAATGCTCTGCCTGCCTCTCTCTGCCTCCTGAGTGCTGGGATTAAAGGCGCGTGCCACTATGTCCAGCTAGAACTGGAGTTTTGGAAGGTCGTTAGCTGCCATGTGTGTTAGCTGCCATGCTCAGATTTGAACCTGAGTTTTCTGTAGGAACAGTCAGTGCTCCTAACCGCTGCACCATCTCTCCAGCTCCATTAAATAACTTTTTAGTAAATATATATATATTTCCTATATATATAAATATATATTTCCTATAGTTATTTATATACATAAACATTAATTTATTTATTTTTTCTCTATATATTTTTATATATAAATATATATTTATATAAATATATATTCCATATATATATATATGGAAATTTCTACATTAATGACCTTCTTTAGTTGAACTATGCTATGAAATGTAGGCCAATCAAGGAAGACATTATAAAGTATTTAGTAAAGTAAGTCGATCTCCCTTTTGTTTCCAGGGATTAAAAAAGTAGAATCAAAAATATTTCTGATAAACATAGTATTTAATACCATGTGCAAGTTGTATGTTTAAATGTGAGAACTAATACTTTTCAGTTCCACTGCAAGTTTACTGGCAAAAGATATATTTTAAATGGCTTGGATTTTATTCATTTACACCCATTATTCCATCAGAAAACAGAAAATTATCTACACTTCTTCAAGATAATCATTGCCATAATACATCTCTTATATTTAATTCTTCGGTTTTTGACCTGAATAAAATATAGATGAAAAATATCTCTTAGATTAACCTTATATTCAGAGATGATTATCTTGAGTTTGCATTTGAGAGATATTAAAGAATTTTGAACTGACAAAGTTAAAGAAATCTATCCACTATGGAATATAATATTCACCACCAGTAATGAATAATTTTATTATTTAAGCATGAAAGTGGGTTTTTAGCATAACAAGAAAAGAAGCACAGTAGATTAAAACTTTTTAAACACTGACAACTACAGTCATTATTCAATGTAAGAAATAACAGTCTGTGGCCGGGCATGGTGGCGCACACCTTTAATTCTAGCACTTGGGAGACAGAGGCAGGCAGATCTTTGTAAGGTCAAGGCCAGCCTGGTCTACAGAGAGAGTTCCAGGACAGCATAGGGCACTACAGGGACACCCGGTCTCGAAAAAAGACCAAAAAAAAAAAAAAAAAAAAAAAAGGAATAACAGTCTGTTTATTAATTGGATGTCTGACCTGTGAGCTTGTTCTTTTTCTGTTTTATTGATTCTGTGATTTGGGTTTCACATACCAGTCATTTTGCTATCATTATAAATGTGTGTATGTATGTATGTTTGTATATATATATATATATGTGTGTGTGTGTGTGTGTGTGTGTGTGTGTGTGCATTGCACACAGAATTATCAGTCCTCTGGTTGATTATTGCTTTTTGCTACTGATAATTTAGATAAATGTTTGTTTCCAGCTTTCTAAGTTACTATTCTTATACTGAAACACACGACAACCAAAAGAATGGTAGGGGAGGGAAGATTATTTTAGTTTACAGATTACACTTCATAATTGAGTAAAGTCACACAAGTCAAGCAAGAACTTGAAGTCTGGACTTTGTGCTGTTCCACACAACATTGTCTTGGAACAGGAAGCCCTCCCCCAACTGCCCACAGCCAAAGAAGTACAGCAGAAACCATGGAAGAGGAGACTGGCTGGCTGGCTCTCAGACCATAGTTGTTTTTTTTTTTCAAAATTGTTCCATTTACTCTTTTTATATTATAAGCAGGAATATTTTGCCAATCTGTGGAATCAGGGAATGAAACCTTCTTCAAGAGCAGCCAGTTTTCTTAACCACAGAGCTATCTCTTCGCCCTTTATACCTAGACCTATCCATCTTTCTTACACAGCCCAAGAAAAAAGTTAACTGAAAATGGTGATTCCCTCAGTGGGCAGAGCCCTCCTACATCAATTAACTATCAGGACAGTCTCCCAGATATATGTCCACAGGTTACTCTAATATAGACAACTCCTGTCTTAAATGATTCTGGTCAGTGGTGTCAAGTTGACAGGCATCCTTCACTAGGTCATATAAATTTTAAATTTGCTTCTGATAGGAAAAAAATCTCTATTGTTTCGTCTGTGATCTATAACTTTTCATGCCATTTTAATTTTCTTTTTTCATTTATTTATTTTATTTATTTTTTAAAATTATTATTATTTGTTTATTTTTAACGGATTCTACAATATAAGAACACAGTTGTTTTCAGATAACATTGATGTTGCTCAGTTTGCCGTACAGTTAGGTAATTGGTGCATTTTGCAAGTATCTATGTCCAAATTTTGAACAACCCAAGGATCCCATAGTCCAGTTTTAGAGGGCAGGCTTAGTAGCAAATGTCTCTAAGCCTAGAACCTGGGCTGCAGAGGTGGGAAGATTTGCCCTATGTTTCAATCCATCCTGAGATACATAGCCAATTCCAGGTTATTCAGGGCTGGGATGATGAGACACATTTTGATGAAGTCAACAGAGAAATTTGAAATTGTTTACATTATTTCATTGTGTTTTTAGGTGTATGAATGGTTTCCCTGCATACATTTAAGCAAATCCATGTCATGCAATATCTTCAGAGGCCAAGAAAGAGTCTGATCCTTTTGAACTGTAGTTATGGATAGAGGGTTGTTAGCCACCAAGTGGGTGCTTTGAGTCTAACCCAGATCATCTGCAGAACAGCTAATGTTCTTAACTGCTGAACCATATGATGAGCCCCTTCTTAATTTTAGGGGTTTTTTCTTACAAAGATAAATTTTAAAGCTCAACACACACAAACAAAATAATGGTCACAGGCAGGCAAGTGGATATTTTATTATAATTTCAGGCCTTGGGAGGTGACAGGAGAAAGATTAGGATTTTAGTGACATCTTGGGCTGCATAGTGATTTCTTTTTTTTTTTTAGTGGTAATTTCTTTTTTTTTTTTTCTTTTCTTATCAAATCTAGACCTGTGTTCCCCACCCTATCCCCCCACCCCACCAGAGCTCATGGATTCTGCCAAACATGCTTTTCATCTCTTTCTCAGTCTTTCTCAAAATTCTCCTTGTGGAAATGGACTGTTTTGAGCAGAAGTTCACTGTTTCAGTCAGTTCTTTGATGTAGTCCTTTCAGTTATTGTTGTTGTTGTTGTTGTTTCCAATATGCATCACTCCCAACTACTTGAACAAAAGCTCAAAAGGAGCTGTGCACAAAAAATACTTACAACTAAGTAATTGGCACTACCATCCACAGATGACAGATACCGTTCATCGTTTGTTTTTTGGGACTGTGTTACTTCACTCAGCATGATATCTTCTAGCTCCAACCATTTTTCCTGCAAAGCTTGTGATGTCATTTTTCTTTACTGATGCATAGAACTCCATTGTGTAGCTATACCACATTTTCTCTATCCACTCGTTAGTTGAGGGGCATTTGGGTTGGTTCTAGCTCCTTGCTATTGTGATAAGAGCTGAAATAAACATGGCTGTGCATGTATCTCTGTGGTGGAATAATTCTTGTGGGTACATGCCAGGAGTGGTATGGCTGGGTCAGGTGGCAAGTTCATTCCAAGTCTTCCAAAGGTTCTCCACACTGCTTTCCATAGTGGTTGTACATTCCCACCAGCAGTGGATGAGTGTTCCCCTTTCCCCACAACCTCTCCAACACTTGGTATCATTTGTTTTCTTGCTCCTAGCCAGTCTTATTGGAGTAAGATGAGATCTTAAAGTGGTTTTGATTTTCATTTCCTTAATGATTAGTGATGTTGAACACTTCTTAAGGTGTTTCTCAGCCATCTCTAATTCCTCACTTGTGAAGTCTCTGTTCAGCTCTTTGCTCCATCTATTGAGTGGGTCATTTGGTTTCTTTCTTCTTTGTTTTTTGAGTAGTTTATATATTCTGGAAATCAATGCTTTGTCAGATGCTTCTGTGGTGAAGGTTTCCTCACACTCTGTGGGATTTCTCTTCACTTCCTTGATTGTTTCTTTTGAGGTACAGAAACTTTTGAGTTTAATGAGGTCTCATTTGTCAATTGTTGACCTTAATTCTTGCATAGCTGCTGTCTGATTTAGGAAGTCTTTTCCTACACCTATATCTTGTAGGTTGCTGCCAACTTTTTCTTCCATCACCTTAGGTGTTTTGGGTTTCACATTGAGGTCTTTGATCCATCTGGAGTTGACTTTTGTCAGGGTGAGAGGTAGGGGTTTAATGTCATTCTTCCGCAAGTGGTGATCCAGTTTTGGCAACACCACTTGCTGAAGATGTTGTCTTTTCTACATTGTGTCTTCTTGACCCCCTTGTCAAATATGAGATGGCTAAAATTGTATGTGCTCAAGTTTGGATGTTCATTTTTGTTCCATTGGTCAATAGGTCTGTTTTTGTGCCAGTACCAGGCTGTTTTTATGAATATAGCCTTGTAGTATAGTTTGAAGCCTGGTATAGCAATCCCGCCTGTGTTGCTCTTTTCACTCAGGGTTGTTTTGGCTATTTGGTGTCTTTTGTTTTTTCAAATTAAATTAAGGACTTTTTTTTCCAAGCCTGTGAAGAAATTCTTGGGGATTTTAATTGGGATTGCATTAAATCTATACAAGAGTTTGGGTAGAATGGACATCTTTACTATGTTGATTTTCCCAATCCATGGGCATGGGAGGTTTTTCCATCTTCTGATGTCCTCTTCAATTTCCTTCTTCAGTGGTTTAAAATTTTTGTTGTAGAGATCATTGGTGTCTTTGGTTATGTTTGTTCCTAGGTATTTTATTGTTTTTGAGGCTATTGTGAGTGTGAAGGTGTGATGGTTAATCCTGGGTGTCAACTTGACTGGACTAAGGAATAAATAAGAGAAAAAGGATCTTCAGATTGGACTACCTCAACGTGGATGGCTCACCCCAAATGTGAGCATTATATTCTCCTGGCAGACAGTATAAAAGGCCATGGCAGAGAAAGCTGGTCCCTTTTTTCCTGTGGCTTGCCTCTCTCTCAGTGGTGAGTTTGTCTTGCTGCTGTGATCAACCCTTCAGATCCCAGCATGTACTAAGACCGGCAGATCTCTTGGAATCCATCAGGCCTTCAGCACCAGATTGGGACTACTGAGACATCCAGCCTTGCGGACTGAGCAGTTCCCTGGATTCTCAGCCTCTCCAGTGCAGCACGGCTACTGTTGGATAACTTGAGCTCTGTCATGTGAACATATCAATAAACTTGTATATAGCTATATATTCATCCTGTTGCTTCTGTTTCTTAGAGAACCCTGACTAATACAGATTTTGGTACCAGAAGTGGTTCTAGAGAAACAGAATTGAAAGGATGAATTTCTTTAGTGGGCTTGGTAGTTTCTGGAGTCAGCTCTCCAACCCAATGAAGCCTAGAGTTACTGAAGGCTCTCCTGGTGGCATGAAGAGGAATGATAATCCTTGGTGCAGACTATTCGATGTAATTATGAAGATAGATCCATTTGACTAACTTAACTCACCTCTTGTGAGAAGCAAGGAATTTAGCAACTCTATATATAAAACATTTGAGAAATTGTGGAAAAATAAGGAAAATAATGTTGTTGCCTGGTTGCTCCTAGCATCTCTGGATAAGTTGAGAGAGGAAAATAAGGAGCTCAGTCTTAAAATTGACCAGCTCCAGATTCGAAACAACAGTTTAAAAGTTTCCAAGTGTGCTCTGGAAGAGAATCTTCTTTCCAGAAGCCAAAGAGCTGAAGTGACAGAAATCAAGCTGGAGCCTTTATTACACATTTGGCTGATTTACAAGCCAAATTTAATTCCCAGCCACGAAGAGTGTCAGCAGTCAAAGCGAGAGCACTGGTGAGGAAAGGGTGGAACCCTGAAACTTGGGATGGAGATGTGTGGGAGAACCAGGAAGATGAAGACTTTTTTGCCTGAGGAAACTAATCTCCCCCTCCCAGTGGGAGCTAATGTGCCTCAGGGTCCAGCAATTGTTGCCGCTAGACCTATAACCAGATTAAAGGCTAAACAAGCCCCTAAAGGTGAGATAGAAAGTGTGGTCCATGAGGAGGTGTGATGCACCACTAAAGAAATTAATGAGTTTGCCAATTCATTCCAGCAGAAGCCTAAGGAATATGTGTGGGAATGGATTTTAAGGGTGTGGGATAATGGTGGAAGGAATATAAAATTGGATCAGACTGAGTTTATTGATATGAGCCCACTGAGTAGAAAAAGTCTAGAACAAATGACAGGAAGTCAACATTGGATTTCAGCAGTAGCGAATCCTGTCCAGTTAACCAGTTTCCTGACTTGAGACAGTTCACAGACCCAGAACCCCTTGAATGAAGGGGTGGCCAGGTTCCAATGAGGAAGGACCTTGTCACAATACCAAAGAGTTATGCTGTTTGCCTTCCTCCTGTCCTTCCCCAGAGGGACCTGAGGCCTTTTACTAGGGTAACTGTACACTGGGGAAAAGGAAATAATCAGACTTTTTGAGGCCTATTGGATACTGGTTCTGAGTTGACACTGATCCCAGGAGACCCTAAAAAGCATTGTGGCCCTCCAGTTAAAGTAGGGGCCTATGGAGGTCAGGTGATAAATGGAGTTTTGGCTGAAGTCCGACTCACGGTGGGCCCCGTGGGTCCCAGAACTCATCCTGTGGCTATTTCCCCAGTCCCAGAATGTATGATTAGGATAGATATAATTAGAAATTGGAAGAATCACCACATTGGTTCCCTGACCTGTGGAGTGAGGGCTATTATGGTTGGAAAGGCCAAATGGAAACCATTGGTGTTGCCTCTACCAGGAAAAGTAATGAACCAAAACCAGTATCATATCCCTGGAGGCATGGCAGAAATTAGTGCCACCATCAAGGAATTGAAAGATGCAGGGGTGGCGATTCCTACCACATCTCCATTTAACTCTCCAAATTGGACTCTGCAAAAGACAGATGGATCATGGAGAATGAGAGTTGACTATCGAAAACTCAACCAAGTAGTGACACCAATTGCAGCCGCTATACCAGATATGGTGTCCTTACTTGAGCAGATTAATATGTCTCCTGGTACCTGGAATGCAGCTATTGATCTGTCCAGTGCTTCCTTCTCAATACCGGTTCATAAGGACCACCAGAAGCAATTTGCTTTCAGCTGGCAAGGCCAACAGTATACCTTTACTCTCTTACTTCAAGGGTACGTTAACTCTCCAGCCTTGTGCCATAAGTTAGTTAGAAGGGATCTTGATCGCCTGACTCTTCCACAAAATATCACACTGGTCTACTATATTGATGATGTTATGCTGCTTGGACCCAGTGAACAGGAGGTAGCAACTAGTCTAGACTTGTTGGTAAAGCATATGCACATGAGAGGATGGGAATAAATCCAACTAAAATTCAAGGGCCATCTACCTCAGAGAAATTTCTAGGAGTTCAGTGGTGGGGAGCATGCAGAGAAATTCCTTCTAAGGTAAAGAATAAGTTGTTGCACCTGGCCCCTCCCTCCACCAAGAAAGAATCACAATGTTTAGGGGACCTTTTTGGATTCTGGAGGCAGCACATTCCTCATCTGAGTGTGTTCCTATGACCCATAAACCAGGTGACTCGGAAGGCAGCAAATTTTGAGTGGGACTTGGAACACGAAAAGGCTCTTCAACAGTTCCAGGCTGCAGTGCAGGCTGCTCTGCCCCTAGGGCCATATGATCCAGCAGACCCAATGGTGCATGAGATATCAGTGGCAGATAGAGATGCTGTCTGGAGTCTGTGGCAGGCTTCCATAGGGGAATCATAGCAGAGGCCCTTGGGATTTTGGAGTAAGGCTCTATCTTCATTTCCAAACAACTATTCTCCTTTTGAGAGACAGCTCTTAGCCTGCTATTGGGCCTTAGTTGAAACTGAACGTTTGACAATGGGCCACCAAGTCACCATGCAACCTGAGCTGCCCATCATGAGCTGGATGTTATCTGACCCACCAGACCATAAAGCAGGACGTGTGCGGCAACAGTCCATTATCAAATGGAAGTGGTACATAGGTGACTGTGCTTGGGCAGGCTCTGAGGGCACAAGCAACCTACAAGAAGAAGTTGCCCAAATGCCTATGGTTCCCACTCCTGTTACAATGCCTCTTGTACTTAAGTATGCACCTATGGCTTCATGGGGTTTGCCCTATGATCAGTTGACTGAGGAAGAGAAGACTAGGGCCTGGTTTACTGATGTTTCTGCATGCTATTCAGGTACCACCCAGAGGTGGACAGCTGCAGCATTACAGCCTATTTCTGAATCAACCCTAAAGGACACTGATGAAAGAACATCTTCACAGTGGGCAGAATTTTGGGCAGTGCACATGGTTGTGCATTTTGCCTGGAAAGAGAAATGTCCACAGGTTCGATTATATACTGATTCATGGGCTGTAGCCAATGGTATGGCTGGATGGTCAGGGACTTGGAAGGAGCATGACTGGATAATTGATGAGAAAGACATTTGGGGAAGAAATATGTGGATAGAGCTCTCTGAATGTTCAAAGGATGTGAAGATACTTGTGTCTCATGTAAATGCTCATCAAAAGGTGATATAGGCAGAGGATGAGTTTAATAATCAAGTAGATCAGATGACTCATTCTTTGGATAGTCAGCCTCTTTCTCCAGCTATCCCTGTTGTTGCTCAACAGGCCCATGAACAAAGAGGTCATGGTGGCAGAGGTGGAGGTTATGCATGGGCTTGAAAGCATGGACTTCCACTCACCAAGGCTTATCTGGCTACAGCTGCTGCTGAGTGCCAGATTTGCCAACAGCAGAGACCAACATTGAGCCCCCGATATGGTGCTATTGCCAGGGATGACCAGCCAGCAACCTGGTGGCAGGTTGACTACATTAGACCACTTCCATCATGAAGGGGACAGCGTTTTGTCCTTACAGGAATAGATACTTATTCTAGTTATGGATTTGCCTTTCTTACATGTAATGCTTCTGCCAAAACTACCATCCAGAGACTTACAGAATGCCTTATCCACCATCATGTTATTCCTCACAGCATCACTTCTGACCAAGGACCTCACTTCACAGCCAAAGAAGTGAGACAGTGGGCCCATGGTCATGGTATCCACTGGTCTTACCATGTTCCCCATCACCCAGAAGCAGCTGGCTTGATGGAAGGATGGAATGGCCTCTTGAAGACACAGTTACAGTGCCAATTAGGTAGCAATACCCTGGAGGGCTGGGGCAAGGTTCTCCAGCAAACAGTATATGCTTTGAATCAGCGTCCACTATATGGTACTGTTTCTCCTATAGCCAGAATTCATGGTTCCAGGAACCAGGGGGTGGAAGTGGGAATTATTCCACTCACTATCACCTCTAGTGACCGAGTAGGAAAAGTTTTGCTTTCTGTACCCATGACTTTGCGTTGTGCTGGTCTAGAAGTTCGAGCTCCAAAGGGGGGAGTGCTTTTGCCAGGAGATACAGCAAACGTTCCATTGAACTCGAAGGTAAGACTTCCCCCTGGCCACTTTGGGCTTCTACTGCCCTTAAGCCAACAGGCTAAGGAAGGAATAACAGTAGTAGGAGGAGTGATTGATCCAGTCTATTGGAGGGAAATTGGACTTTTTCTCCAAAATGGGGGCAAGGAAGATTATGTCTGGAAGCCAGGAGATGCTGTAGGGCGCTTTCTGGTGCTACCATGTCCTATGATTAAGGTCAATGGGAAACTCCAACAACCCAAACCAGACAGGACAATAAATGGCACAGACCCTTCAGGGATGAAGGTATGGGTCACTCCTCCAGGGAAAGAGCCAAGACCTGCAGAGGTGCTTGCTGATGGTGGAGGAAATACAGAATGGGTCATAGAAGAAGGTAGTCATAAATATCAGCTGAAGCCATGGGACCAGTTGCAGAAAAGTGGATTATAATAGATATTAACTTTTGTCCTATTTGGTTAAGAATGTGCTTGATCATATATACACATATATTAAGCAGATACTTGAGTTGTTCCCTTTTGAATGTGCAACTGAGATAAGTGTTAAGTCTTGTCATATTTAGTTTATTAGATACTGAAGGACTAAATGTTCCTCAAGGACATTACCACCTACTCTAAGATATAATGCTTTGCAATTGCACATGAGACACTTATGTTAGGTGGAATTATGACCTTGCCATTGTTCGCAATTAACATTTAAGCATAACATAAAGAAAGGCTATTTATTGGGTGTCAAGTTGACAAGGGGTGGACTTGTGATGGTTAATCCTGGGTGTCAACTTGACTAGACTAAGGAACAAATAAGAGAAAAAGGATCTTCGGATTGGACTACCTCAACCCAGATGGCCCACCCCAAATGTGGGCATTGCCTTCTGCTGGCAGGCAGTATAAAAGACCATGGCAGAGCAAGCTGGTCCCTTTTTTCCTGTGGCTTGCCTCTCTCTCAGTGGTGAGTTTGTCTTGCTGCTGTGATCATCCCTTCAGATCCCAGCATGTATTGAGACTGGCAGATCTCCTGTAATCCATCAGGCCTTCAGCACCAGATTTGGACTACTGAGACATCCAGCCTTGTGGACTGAGCAGTTCCCTGGATTCTCCACCTCTACAGTGCAGCATGGCTACTGTTGGACTACTTCAGCACTATCACATGAGCAAATCAATAAATTTGTATATAGCTATATATTCGTCCTGTTGCTCCTGTTTTTTTAGAGAACCCTGACTAATACAGATGAGTTTTATGAGTATATACCCGGTATTAGTATGACTAGGTCAGGTGGTAAGCTCATTTTGAGTCTTCCAAAGTCTCTCCACACTGCTTTCCATAGTGGCTGTATAAGCATTCTACTCATACAGGGACTATGGAATTATATTCCTATTCCTACCAGCAGTGGATGAGTGTTCCCCTTTCCCCATAACTTCTCCAGCACTTGGTATCATTTGTTTTCTTGATCCAGTCTTATCAGAGTGAGATGATATCTTAAAGTGGTTTTAATTTGCATTTCCTTAATTACTAATGATATTGAACACTTTTTAAGATGTTTCTTGGCCATCTCTAATTCCTCACTTGTGAAGTCTCTGTTCAGCTCTTTGCTCCATCTTTTGAGTAGGTCATTTGTTTTCTTTCTTTTTTGTTTTTTTTGAGTAGTTTATGTATTCTGGAAATCATTGCTTTCTCAGATGTATCTGCAGTGAAGTTTTCCTCCCACTCTGTGTGTTTTCTCTTCACGTCCTTGATTGTCCTTTGATGTACAGAAGTTTTTGAGTATAATGAGGTTCCATTTGTCAATTGTCGACCTTAATTCTTGTGCAGCTGCTGTCTGATTTAGGAAGTCTTTTCCTATGCCTGTGTCTTATAGGCTACTGCCAAATTTTTCTTCTCTCACCTTCAGAGTTTTAGGTTTCACGTGGAGGTCTTTGATCCATTTGGAGTTGCTTTTTGTACAGGGTGAGAGGTAGGGGTTTAATTTCATTCTTCTACAAGTGGTGATCCAGTTTTGCCAACACCACTTGCTGAAGATGCTGTCTTTCTTCCATTGTGTTTGCTTGCCCCCCCCCCTTGTCAAATATGAGGTGGCTGAAATTGTATGTGCTCATGTTTGGATCTTCAACAGGTCTGTTTTTATGCCAGTACCAAGCTGTTTTTATGACTATAGCCCTGTAGTATAGTTTGAAGTTTGGTATAGAGATCCGCCTGGTATTGCTCTTTTCACTCAGGGTTGCTTTGGCTATTCAGGGTCTTTAGTTTTTCCATATGAAATTAAGGACTTTTTTCCCCAAGCCTGTGAAGGAACTCTTGGGGATTTTAATTAGGATTGCACTAAATCTGTACAATAGTTTGAGTACAATGAACATTTTTACTATATTAATTTTCCCAATCCATGAGCATGGGAGTTTTTTCCATCTTCTGATGTCTTCTTCAATTTCCTTCTTCAGGGGTTTAAAATTTTTTTTTGTAGAGATCCTTGGTGTCTTTGTTTAGAGAAGTTTAATTTTATCAATTGAGCTGCATCTGAGTTGAAAGGGCCAAATTCAACTTAGAGACATTTTTAGAAACAAAAAAAAGATAAAAAAAAAACATATATATATATATATATATATTAGCCTTTATAAACCCAATTAAAGATTGTTAACACCAAAAGGTATAGACACATAGTTTTGTATAGTTTGAATATGTTTACAGTGATTTATATTTGACCCTTTTAATACACAGGAATTTAGAAAGTCATAGGGATTAATACAAGTACTCACACACCTATACACACATGTGCACATGCACACACTACATACAGACATACACGTACATATGTATTAAAGGAAAAAGATTGTGAGATAAACCAGTGAGAAGAAAGTTACATTATTGTGTTATACTCAATGTGAAACACAAAATCATTTCCACAGTTTAGTTTGGGCTTAAATTTCCACAGAAGTCCACCATCCCTGTCTCTGGAGCACTGGAACCAAAGCCTGTACCTTTAAAAGAGAGTTAAGATGAGCTACTGATCCAGGTCAAGAGTGCTGGAGAAAGCATTGAACACAGGCAATCAGGTGGGCCTGCTGCAAATGCAGCTTCCCCAGTCACACCCACATCCACCATCCCTCCTGGGTGGTGGTCAAAGCATTGCCTTTTCAAAAATTCTCATGGCTGGGACTCCAGCCACACACAGAACCCTGCAAAGCCAGCCCCTCTCCTTCTTGTGGTGCTGAAACCTGTCCTGTAGCATAGTCTCCACACCAATTGTAAAGACAAGGTGAGAGGGCACAGAACAACAAACCTTGGACTAGGTTAATCAGAGTATTTACAAACAGCTACACATTGAGAAGTGTAACAGTTTCATTTAGTTTTGGGTCTTTTTGAGGCAGGGTCTCCTTTAGTCCCAGCCGGCCTGGAGCTCACTATGCAGACCAGGCTGTCCTTGAACTCACAGTGACCCATCCGCCTCTGCCTCCTGCGTGCTAGGATCAAAGTCATGCACCACCACCCCCAGCCTTAACAGTTCCATTTTGAAAGCAAGGCAGTTTCAGGAAGTCTGGAACTTAAAGAGGCCAATTTTAATTACAGAAGGCTGACTTCTCAGAATCAGGCCCTGGAGAAATTTAGCAAATGAAAAAGAAAACTAGGTCTGAATTAACCACAGCAAAAACAGGATTTACAGACAAAAATGCTACAAGAAAAACTTTTAAACACACTTAAACTGTAACTGGCTTTTCACAAACTCCTATGCAAACCAATATCCACCAGGCCAATTCCTGGGTGGAGAGTTGTCATCACAATCCCACCCTGCTTAGAGCTAAGTGGCCTGTGCAAATGTGCACCTCAATAGAAGGCTTGCAGCAAGCCTTGAGCTTGCTCCACAGGCAATGCTTGCCCTCTCCTGGCTGCCTCAGTCTCTGGCCCCATGCCCTTCTGGCTTTCTTCATTTGCATTGAAAAGTCAGCTGTAATTCTTATGTGTTTCCCCTTATATATAACTTGTTTTTCTTTTGTGGTTTTTGGTATTCTAGCTTTGTTTTGAGCATCTAGCATTTTATCTATAATATTGCATAGGGAATTTATTTTCTGATCTTGTCTATTTGGTGTTCTATGTGCTTCTTTTATTTATATGAGTATGTCTTTTTTTTCAATTTGGGGAGATTTTCCTTGATAATTTTGTTGAAGATCTCGTCAATAATATTATCCTGGGATTATTCTCCATCCTCTATACCTATGATGTGGAGGTTTGGTCTTTTCATGTTGTCCCACATTTTCTGATTATTCCACTCTTGTGGGGATTTTTTTTTAATTTTCATAATCTTTGCTTGAGCATTCCAGTTCTTCCATGTTATCTTCCACTCTTGATGTTCTGCTTCATCCATTCTGTTACTTAGGCTTTCTCTCATCTTTTCCTGTTGACTAGATGAGTGTTCAACCTTCTTTTTCATTTCAGTTTGAGATTTCTTCTGTATTTACACTTTCTTCCAGAATTTGTCATTCTCTCCCTCTAGTTCTTTGATTCATTTGTCTGTGTGTTCTTTAAGTTTATTGTTTTCTCCTTCTAGTTCTTTGATTCATTTCTCTGTGTTCTTTATGTTCCTTGATTTTTTGGAACATGTGTACAATAGCTCTTTGGAGAACTGTGTCCTGGGTTACCTCCAAGGAGTTCTCATTGTAGGAGTCTTCTAATACCAGCAGAATTGGGTGAGAATTTATTATTTGGTTTTCCATGTTATTTTTTTCCTTATGCTTTTGGCATGTGGATTAGTTTTGCTGTTTTTAATCTGTTATAAAACTTGTTTTTCTTCCTTTTGTTGAAGGCTGACTTTGCTTGTTTTCTGCAGGTGACTTAGTAGTCTTCAGAAGAGCTGGCTGGTCTAGACTTCAGATTTTCACTTTTGGTTTTGTATTAGAAGGACCAGCTAGCTCTTGGTCTTCTGGTCTGGATCTTCTCCAGGAATCCAGATGGGTAACAATCAGGCTGGCTTCAACCACGTTCCATGTGATGTGAGTCTACCAGTTCCCCTGGCCAGGCTCTAGGTGTCTGCAGTGGCCTGCAAGGGCCAGGCTGCTTCACTGTGTGATGGAGTTCCTTCTTGTTCCACTAGCCTGTGCTGGTCTTCTTGGATTGGGCCACTCACTTGGGTACTCTGCTGGGTGGTCTAGGATCTCCACTTCATTCAGCTTGTCTGTGCTAGCCTTCCTGTGCCTGGCCACTCCCATAGGTGGTTGCAGAGCTCTGCCTGGTACAGCTTGCCTTCCTGGGCTTGCCTAGCTGCTGCTGACTGGTCTGTCGGGAGTGGGAGCTGGAGCCACTGGGTGTTGTGGCAGATCCACCCTTCTGCTCTGGCCCACCACCACAGAGCACTGAATGTTCTCAGCTGCCTTTTGGTTCTCTATCAATAACAACATTTTTATTATCTACCAAAAACATTCCTAAAGTCAGGATATTAGATGGAAATATTCTATTCTCTTCTCTGAATTTCAGACTCTATCCATGTATTCTGTTTAAACCACTATACCTATAATTCACAAAAAATACATTTGTGTCTATGAAAACAAATAGAATTCTAAAAACATGAAATGGTCACATAATGTAAAATAATTATTGAAATTAGGGGTCATGGACATGGTAAGGAGAGAGCTAATGTGATGTTTTATTAGTCAGCATCAAATAGCTGAGATATTTTGATCAAATAAAAAATAAATTTGTTGTAGTAGGTCCTTATAGATCTCTTCCACCATTCTAATTATTAGTGCAATTGAAATCATTATATAAAATATTAATTTTTTCTTGTTAGTGAGTCTCAACATAATCTGAAAATGAAAGCATTAAATGTCAGGTCAAGATGTTTTACTTGACATTTAGTGATGTTTGGATAGAAGTTTTATTAAAGTTTCCCCTATGATGGGAAAATGACTCAGTGGATAAAAGAATTTGATATGAAAACCTGATGAGTTGAGTTTGATCCCCAGAAATCACAGAGCAAGGGGAAACTTGACTTCTATGTTTCTTCTACATAGGCATTGTAGCAGGTATGTGCACTACTCCCAAATACATATCATACACACAATAATGTTAAATTAAAAGTTAAATAAAATTCTAGCTAATTAGTAGCTAAATATATCTGTAAAATTGATAATTGCATCTTAAATAGTGTTTTATGTTTATTCTTAGATAGTTTTCCTTCCGAGATCTAACTGCCACTCTTTATTCATGGTTCAGAAAAACTGTCATACTCTTGGAAAAATCTAATCAGGTATTCTATGTGGTTGAATGTCCACACCTGTAATATTTGGCACTTCTCTCAATAAGATACAGATACTTTTTTTTTACTGACAAATGTGTTTAAGATGTATCCTTTTTGTCAGATGACCCTTCGAGTGGAGGAACTTCTTTGTTTAGATTTTGTTGTCCTTAATCATTTTCCATTTCAAATGTATATGAGACCTCTAATAAGAAAGTGGGAAGAAATAGAAGATGCAATAATATGAGGTTCTGTATTAATTTTGAACAGTCCATCATGTATTGAGTGCTAGGCAGGTGAAGTATTTGAGAAACATTAATTCCTATTCTCAGCAGGCTTCTTAGATGTGGCTCAAACAAATCTAAGTATTATATGAAAGATACAAATAAAATTCCCCAAGGGTAGAAGTTAGGAAATAGCATTCACTTTAAATATCAGATTGTTTTCTCTAGTTTCTATTATTCTGCATTTCAACAACACGAGAAACACATTTTAAAATCTTTAAACATATAAAAAATTCATGTTATAGATTATATAGGTCATTAATTTTTAGATTATCTAACTTGTCATTTTCCTAATGAAGTCTGACCTGAGGTTCTCTCTGAAACTTTGGCACAAAAGGTGTACAATATCTTGTTATCATGAACCCTACTATTTAATTTTTTTAAAGAATCATTTCTAGTTTCAAGATAATAAGGCTGTATGTTAATTAGAGAAGTATTTTTGGCATCTTCACGATGAAAATGTGTAATGAACATTTTAATATAAAATTTAAAGTTCATGAGTATTGTTAACTTTCATGAAGTTCATGTAATTTGAACTGTGTAGTGTTTAAATCTCTATTGCCCTGACATCCAATATGGCTGACAAATGTATGTGTCCCAGAGAACTATTTCAGATATGAACACACAATGATTATAGTCACAGCTCTTGAGAATTTGTTCCAACCTCAGGAAAGTGCTAAGTATCATCCACCTTCTTTATGCAGAGCCTACTTAGCTGGGCAAAATGACCTGGATGCTAACAATGTACTCTTCTGGCTTTGTTTGGGAATTTTCTTTTTTAATTGGGTTTAGAGACTCTTTGTCATATTGATTGTTATAGTTCTTTTAAGGTCAAAGCTCTGAGTGTAGTTATTGTAGTATTACTTCTCATTTGGGACTTAATGATTTTCTGCCAGTAACACACAACTCAATTTTCAAAAAGAAAGAGCTGTTGTAATCACTTAATTTATGTTTTTCTTTCTTTCTTTCTTTCTTTCTTTCTTTCTTTCTTTCTTTCTTTCTTTTAATTGATGCAGTGGGAGCTCTTTCATGAGACTGCCAGGTCCTTTGAAGAGCTTTGATACTATTCCCATTTCAACTTAAAACATGTGCAAGATTTTGTTATTCAGGATTTTTTTTAATTTTTAATTTGTGTATATGAGTGAGAAGCTAGATGTCACAAATTAATATTCAATATTTAAATCTATGGTCTTAGGGTAGATTTTTTCACATTCAGTTATGAGAATTTCAAAGTATTCTGGCCTTTTGTGCACTGTAGGCTTAGTGGGGTTTGACAGAATTCAAGAATCATGGATTTTTTTGTAAAAAAAAATCACGTGAAATTGTAATTTGCTGATTTAAAGCAACATTTTAATGTATTTCTTACTTACCATCAAATAGTTTTATTTTAATACAAATTAATTGGAAAAATTATTTAGTATATAAAATTAAACTGCCTAATTTGGTATTATAACATATATAAATAAGGTCATATAAACAAGGATGTTATAAATTGGGAGCAAAGTTCATATTCACTTTGTAAAATAAACATTGAAAATTTACTAGGATATATGATAAAATAGAACAATTTTTCCTGTGTTTAGATCGTGAAGTTGATCATTACTTTTCAAATGATTCTAAATATTTATGATTATAATTCAGAATAACAATTTATGAATTAATATACCAGCTCTGTTTCTAAATGTGTAGAATAAGCTAGGAAAATATTTTAACATTTTTAATACTTGCCATTATTTTATAAGGATTTGTCAATTTCTTAGAATGAATTGTCTAAACTCATGAAAATAGCCATAAAACAGCAGATTCAAATAGTATGTGTTCAGATTTGCCAGAATTTATTTTCCTAACTAATAAATTTTACAAACCAGTTTAACATTACATTTATTAGCTCTCTTGCTAAATATATTTTAATGAGTTCAATTCAAAAACATTAGTTCTGGAATCTAAAGTCATCGATTTCTGCAAAATCCCTTAGAGCTCACAGATTTTCATGGGCTAGGCATGGTGGCACATGCCTTTAATCCCAGCACTCGGAAGGCAGAGGCAAGCGGATCTCTGTGATTTCAAGGCCAGCCTGATCTACATAGCAAGCTCCAGGCCAGGCCAGCTGGGACTAAAAGGGAGACCCTGTCTCAAAAAAAAAAACAAACAAACAAACAAACAACACAATTCAGCAGTAAACGTGGTAACTTCAAAATGTCAGTGCGGGGCTGGAGAGATGGCCTAGCGGTTGAGAGTGCCGACCGCTCTTGCAGAGGACCCGGGTTCGATCCCCAGCACCCACATGGCGGCCAAGAACCGCCTGAAACTCCAATTCCAGGAGAACTCCAGTTCCAAGGGAGTCTGACACCGTCTTCTGACCTCCACGGCGTTGCACGACACGGGTGCACAGACTTGCATGCAGACAATACATTCATACACATACGGAAATAAATGAAATAAAAAAATTAAAAAAAAAATTAAAAAAAAAAAAATGTCAGTGCATGGACTACAGAGGAAGCACAAGCAGGAATTCACGCCCAGTGCTTAGATCCTGCATATCACCTGTTCCATTGAAGTCTGGAGTGATTTGAAAAGTTAATATTAACTAATTTATGGAATGTAAATTTGGAGATAACTAATTGTGGATTTGGGTGGAAATTATTTAATGAGGTACCTAAAATAATTTTTAGTATATTACCCAAAATAATTTATGATTTTGCTCTGCTGTAAAGAGCAGACCACAACTTCTTAGGACAGATGACTAACAGTGCAAAGAGTGTGATACCTTGATTAAGGACCTAGTATATGAAGGTGCCAATGCTGATTACAAAACAGCTATTTGTCCAGTTCATTCTAAACAGCTTGAGGACTGGATTATTGCCACTCAGGATATTGGCATGAAGGCTTCTGAGATGGCGGCATTGGCACAGGCCTTCGCCTCAGCCTTGCAGTCCCTCAGGAATGACCCCAGGTGTTGGGAATGTGGGCAAAGGGGCCACGTGAGGTTGGCTTGCCCATATGTGCCTGAGGCTCCAGGCCCACCCAGAAATGCTAGGCGGCCCTCCGTGCTTTGCCCAAAGTGCAGGAAGGGACTCCATTGGGCTGAGGAATGTCCTGTTAAGGGTGCTAGAAACAACAGAAATTTAAACTCCAGTTGGGGCAGCTCCTAGCCTGATGAAAAAGGGAGCCTGGAATCTGTCAGTCTAGGCCCACCTCCTCTAATCAAATGGAAATAGGGGAGCCTGGAATTTTTTGGACCATCCCCCTTGAGAAGAGATTTAAGCGTTTGCATGCAGATTTACATTGCGGATAAGCTTTTTGAATGCTTATTAGATACTGGGGCAGATCTAACAATCCTTAGGGAGGAGGAAGTCCCAAAAGAATGCGAATTTACTGAAGGACCTTTGGTTCAGGGTGTGGGTGGAAATGTAATATCCAAAACAACTGTCCAGCCTGTGGTCTGGAGACATTTAAATGGGGGACAGGGAACCCTTAAGCCACTAATTATGCCTGGGCTATTTCATAACTTATTGGGTAGGGACTTCCTTAAAGCCTCAAGGCCGTCTTGACCACAGAGGATGGAGCCTCCTGTGACACAACAATGGACTCCACAGTCCGAGACCAAGGCTGGCTGAACGCCCAATGCTAGGGGCCACTGGTCTGCCATTTCCTATCAAATTAGAGTGGGTGTCTTCGACCCCCATTTCGGCAGAACAGTGGCCACGTCCAGCACCAAAACTTGCTGCTTGGGAATCCAGAAAAGGTTTCTTTAAATCAGCTTCAAAAGGCTTTGGGAACCATTAATTGGGTCCACCCATGGGTGCATATGTCTTCAAAGGAAATGCATCCTTTGTATGACTGACTAAGGGGTCCCACTGAGCCTTCCTCCTGGCTCCAGGTAACCACAGAGGCTTGCTTTGTTATTAAAAAGATAAATTCCACTCTGTAACAGGCTCTTGTGGTCAAGTTTGACCCCTCCCTTCCCTTGGTTGGGATAGTTCTCATCCTAGAGTAAAAAAAATGCTGTTGTGACTAGAGACCAAGACAACAGCTCCAGAAAAAGTAGACTGTTTTGCTTCTCATCCACCTGTGCCCCTTTTCTAAGCCTAGGGAACAATCTGTGGAAGAGGGGGCATGGTAGAATGTAAGGGCTGCGATTGGGGTGAATGGTGAAACTACAACAATATAGACTGGACACTCATTTGATCAACTTGATTGAACATACAATACCCCCCCTGCTGGATGGTGGGGACCCATGAGCTGTGGTGGGTTTGGGCACAACTGCTCGCAAAATTGGTTTTTACATGAAGGATGCTTGTACTCACAAAATTATTCACTTATTGTAAAAAATGAAAAACAAAAACAAAAAAAAACAGAGAAAGATGCAAGAAAAGTTTATGGCAGAATGCAAATGAATCTGGGATGGGTATGGGGGGGTGGGGGGAAGGTGAAGGATATATGCCTGAAACTGAAATTGGAAAATATGTATGAAAACATAAAAGCATCAATAAAATAAAATTTGAAAAAAAAAAAAAAGAAAATATCATGTAGACAATAGACCCTGTAAAATTGTTGGAATTGTTGAATTAGTGACAATCTTCTTCCTGCTGCACCTTTTGTGTATAGTGCTGGGCATTAACTCCAGGGCCATGAGGACACTGGGCAGATGCTCTACTACTAAGCTGTATCCCTAGCCTTATTTTTTTCCTATTTTCTTATTGGTGTCTGTTTCCTTTAACATTAAAAAACTGTATTTTTATTAGCAAAATATATATAGATATATTATTATTAATTTTTCTACAAACTGTTTATATACATTGTTGACACTGAATTATAATGAGTGCTTTCTATATAGTAAATAGAAGATCGCCCAAGGCTGTTAATTCATCTCAAACTATGTGTTTTTAACCTTGTAAAAGAGAATTACTGGCATTATGTCCTTCATTCAACTCTGTTAAAAAAGCATGGGCTATAAACTATGCTACTGTTGCAATGTATACTTGTGCAAATATATATTGTAATTGCAAATTTTTAAATTGTTTGAAAATATGTATAAAACTATACCTATATGTCTATCTACCTAAATTTGTGGTGACATTAATTTATAATTATTTGTGTTTAGTTTTTATATGAATGTAATAATTATTAATTCTAGTATCATTAATAATTTGAGAGCTTTTTTAAGGTTATTCATTTATTCTCATGTTTTGCTTCTTAAATTATGTAGTTGCTACTAGTTTTAGCTTCTGAGTATCCACCAAGAGGAGATAACATATCAGCCATAATCTATCTCTTAAGTCCTTCAATATAAGTACATGTTGATCACTGCCTGTAGGAAAAATCTATTTGAATCACAGTTAAACAAGGACTTTCTATAACATACCTGCTGCTAGATGCACAAATATAATGGTAATTGTGAAAAATATGCAGTTATAGTATCTTCATGGAGCCTGTATTAAACAAAAAAAAAAAAAAAAAAAAAGAGCTTTGAAGAAAAGGAAACTAACCGAGAGATGAGGAAGTTAATACTAGGCATGTAGAGGGAAGCAAAAGTAAATTCACAATTTTTGTTTTTGTTTTTTGAAAAAAAAAAAAAGGGAATAAGACACTGTATATCTGACCAGAGCTTTTTGAAATGTAATTTAGAGGGAGAAATAAAGGAAGGATTATAGAAAATTGAACATTCAACAAGAGAAACCAACATTCTTAAGGGCTTTGGGCCTGATATACCTACAGAAGTTCCATTAGAGAAATGAAATACAGAGAAATGAATAAGAGAAGGCATTGCAAAACTACCTATCACTGAAGAAGCAAAAGGTGAGCTAGCAAAAACTATGATCAGGAGTTCTTTCAAATATATTATACCTTGGTCAAAGTTTAGAAGGGACTCAATGACCCCAACTTCCCTTTTATTCAAACACTTTTGGAAACAAATGCTTAATTGTGTTTTCATTGTCCATTTGGTATGTTCCCTTGAACAGAAAGATTTAGCAAGCAATTGACTAGGGTTTCATTGAACTTAACTGTAAAAATTTCTCCTGCCTTTTGCTAGAGTGGGGTTGAGGGTCCACACGTAGCTGCATGTGTTCTCTCCCTCATTTCTTGCAACAGGTTTTTGTTGTTGTTGTTGTTGTTGTTGTTGTTTTACATGCATTTTTCTTTACTCATTTTGCCCAGTAAATTTTTTGTTATTATTTATTTGTTTGTTTCTTTTTTTGTTTGTTTTTGAGACAAGGTTTCTCTGTGGCCTCAGCTGAATAAGAACTCAGGAATTCACTATGTAGACAAGTCTGACGTACATCTCACAGAGTTCTCTGCCTCCTGAGTGCTTAGAATATGATTTTTTTCCCAAAGCCAATTTTTTATTGAAGCTTTGTGCATTTCATACAAAATTTCCCAAGCAAATCTAGACTCATTCCCCCTTCTTTGTTCCCCACTCCCACCCCATCAGAGCTCATGCATTCTGCCAAACATGTTTTTCATCTTTTTCTCAGTTTCTTTTAAAATTATTGATGCAGATGTTTACTGTTTTGGGCAGAAGTTCACTGTTTCAGTCAGTTCTTTGACCCAGTCTTTTCTTGTTGATGATGTTGTTATTCCTTCCAATTTGTGTCACTCCAAAATATGCATATATGCATTCCACATATATCAAGATTAATACATCATAGGTTTTAGCATCTTCAGCTTGTGATTTCTTTTTTCTTTTCTTTATTAGGCTGAAAGATGTCATGTTTTCTTTCAGGAAAATTGTTTGAAAGAAAATTGTTTGAAGGCTCCTCCTTGGCAAGCCCAAACAACCATCAGTCCTGCCCTCGTGCTCCACACTGCAGTCTTCCTATCCCATGGTCACCAAATGAGGTCCAGTAAGAACCATATCCTGTCTTGATCTTCTTGTATTGGTGTCTGTGATACAGCCCGAATATATGATTTTTTAGAAGTTATTTCATGCTATGACTCTGACTGACAATAAAATACCACTGGATTCAAGGTCTTCTGCCCAAAGCAAGATACAAAACCCTGGTACCATTATAATTGCTCTTAGTTTGACATGGGTGATATTCAGTAAGTTCAGCTACTGATTCTGAGGTCCAAATATTTTGTTCATTGGACCATAACAGGGATTTTTTCTTTCTTTCTTTTTTTGATGGATCATGTTTGGGTTAGAGTCCATCGAGGGCTAAAATTCTAACATATACTACAGTGCCTAGTACCTGAGCTCAGGCACAGTTGAAAATAGTAGTTCTCAACATTCCTTGGCTTTTCTACTTGATATCCCTGCTTAGTGTTTGATAAGGACTTCTTAACCTCATGACATCATTTTAGAAAGAATTATTTGGATATTCAGTGCCCTGATAAAAACGAAATTTTCTCTTACTAACTTAGCTAAAACCATTGCTTTCTTCCTTACTCTCACTTTACTACCTATAAGCTTCTCTCCACTCCTTGAAATTCTTTGGCTAACCCCAATATTGTTTATTGCTCCCAATTTGTGTTTAAACACCAGTCTCCCAATTTGTGTTTAAACACCAGTCTTTACTCATTCCTTAGGACCTTGAGATCCTCCAGGCTTTTCAGGTCCTTAACCACTGAAGAGACTCTCTGAGCGCCTGATAGAGATAATAGCTTTGACAGGCCACAAAGCCCAGTTTTTGAGACAATCAAATATATCTGCAAATCCTCAACCAAAAATCAGTTCATAACTTTCATAAGAATAAATACCATAAAAAATCAATAAACTTGTCTGTGAATATTGGTGAGAAGATTTCAGTTTGAACCAATAATCTCTATTTAATCAATTTTCTGAAATTCAGCTTGGGGGCTGAGGGTGTGGTTCACTGGTAGAATGCTTGCCTAGCATGCCTTGATATTTAATCCCCATAGGAGAAATTATAAGGAAAATTATGACAGTAATGTTAAATGACTTAGAGATGAGATCTAATTCATTAAAAAGTAATACAAACAATGAACAAAAACTGCTTTTGCCTTTTGTCTGTACCTGAATTATGGTTGAAATTTTAGAAATTCTGCTACCTAGTGTTTGTGCATCTATGTGATAAAACTATATTAATTTTTATAATCATGGATCTGGTAGTGTCCACAATACACACACATTTTCATTTATTTTGTGTTTTTGTTTATATGTGTACACACATCCCAAGGGGTGTGTGTGTGTGTGTGTGTGTGTGCATGTGTGGGTGTGGATGTGTATGTTGTGAGTTTTAGAGAACAAATTGTGGGAGTCAGTTCTCTCCTCTACCATTCGAGTTCCTGGGTCTCAATTCATGTTGTCAGGCTTGATGGCAAGTGCTTTTGTCCACTTGCTGAAGTAGCTTGCTGGGAAGAAAACATCAAATTTACATTCTACTTTCATGTCAGATAATATAGTATATCTAAAATAGGATCATAAAATTAAATTTTTATTTTAATTATATTGAATCATTATTATGACAAAATATATTTTCTGACAAAGCAAATGTATTTCATAGAAAACTTTCTTCTATCTGAGGTTGAACAAAAAAATAAAGAAAAAGTACAGAATGGAATGGCTTTATTTACTGATGGTTTATTGGCAAATTTATTTCAGTTTTATAAAAGGTGGCTCATATGCAAGAAGGGTACAGGAGAATTATATTAAAAGTCTTTCAAGACTGTCTCATAAAGAGGAAATGTTGTGGAAGCAGACTAGAAGGAAGGGACAGTGTAAGGGAATATTCATGACATACAAACAGAAATGGGTACTATATAGGAGGAGATAGGGGAACAGCTAAAGAGCTCAAAGGAGAAGGGCTTAAAGGAAAGACAGAAGCAGCCTTAGGGAAACTGCAGTGCAGCATGGAACCAATGTAGCCACTGGGTAGCCTACCTCTTTGGTGATTATTGAAGATTTCTTTTTTTTAATTTTATTTATTTTTGTATGTGTATGAGTGTACTGTCTGCATGTAGGTTTGTGCAACTGTGTCATGCAATGCCACAGAGGTCAGAAGAGGGTGTCAGATTCCCCTGGAATTGGAGTTACAGAAGGTTCTCAGCCACCATGTGGGTGCTGGGGATCAAACCCGGGTCCTCTGCAAGAGCAGTTGGTGGTCTTAACTGCTAGGCTATCTCTCCAGCCCCTATTGAAGATTTCTAAAGAAAGCACCATTTCCTGGGTCTCTAGCATTTTATGCCTGAGGCCTGTTATTCAATGATCAATTGCAATTCCATAGGTACCCAAGACACAGTATTAACACCTCAACCAAGATCTGTATAGAAGTAGAGCAAAGCTTAAAAATACTGGCATAAGTAGAAAAGGACTAAATGTGACAGATTAAAACAGTTAAGATTATATATGAAACATAACAAACTGGCCAAAAGCTAATTTCACCTAAATTGGACCTGCAAACAATTTTAACTTCTCTAAAACTAAAATATACAGAACTTTATGTGTATAATTGTTTTGTGTTAAAGTTAGCAGAAGATTAGCAAACCAGAATTCAACTTGCTAGAGACAGAACACAAAATACAGCTATTGGCAACTGATAAGTACCAGGAGAGGGAGAGTTATTCTTCTGTACAGATATAAACTATATAGTTAACTTGCCTTTAGTGGATGGGCACACAGAAAAGGATATTTAGGGACACAAACTTGGTTTCACAGCCTTTAACAAATATAAAAGAGAATAAAGCAGCTTGTGGGAATGTGGGACTATAAGAGAGGGGATCTAAATATGATCTAAATATATTGTATGACATTTGCAAAAATGCAGTTAAACAAGAAAATCAAACACAAATAAAATAAAACATACTGAGATGGCTCAGTGGTTAGGTGTACCTGTTGCTCTGGCAAAGGACTTGGGTTCAATTCCCAGCACCAAAATGATGGCTAATAACCATCCATAACTCCAGTTTCGGGTGATCTAAAGCCCTCTTTTAACCTCCATGGACACTGCATGACACAGGTGCCCCCAGATATATGCAGGCAATGCATTGATACATGTAAAATAAAAATAACAAGTAAAATGTTTAAATGTAACATTTTGAATAGATTTACAATAATTTAGTTAAAATGTGTATAAAATATTGAAAATGACTGAGCATAAGCCTTTTACAGAGAATGACTCCTAAAATATTCAGGAAACCATGAACCTGAGCATATCATGACTGAAATGCTTAGACCCACAGAACAAGAACATTTTCATGAAGAAGTAAAACAATAGTGGAAGGATTGAGGAAACCTCAGTAAAGGAAGAACAAGTAAAAGACAAATGTTTTTTGTAGGTGTGTTTGTGTATTCTAATTGTGTATAGTGTATGCAAATGTATGTGTGAGTATGCATGCCCCTGTTCACCTCAAGAAACCAGTGGATGTCCTCAGATTTCTATCTCTATAATTTTCCTCTGTCTTCCTTTGAAATGGGGTCTTTCACTAAATTTGGACTTAGGCTGACAGCTAGGATATCCCAGTGATCTTCCTCTCTCTGCATCCCTCCCCAGAGTTAATGTGGTGGTTTAAATGATAGTGTCCCCCATAGGCTTTAAGTATTCAGACATTTTGTCTCCAGTTGGTGGCACTGTTCTTGGAGGTCTTAGAAGGCGTGGCCATGCTGGAGGAAGTACATCATTGGGAGTGGGCTTAGTGAGTTTAACAAGCCTTGTGGTCTCCAGTCTCTGTCTCTCTGCTTCCTGTGCTGATTGCGAGATGTGACCCTCAGCTTGCTGCTCCAGCCCTGGCCATCATGCTTCCTGCCACAATGGACTCTAATTCCCTGGAACTGTCAATCCTAAACTCAAATAAACTCTTCCTTTTATAAGTTCCCTTGGTCATGGTGTTTTATCACAGCAACAGAAAAGTGACTAATACAGTTGGTGTGTATGACCTAGTCACACACAAATGAAAAAAAAATTTTTTTTAGCAACTACCTATGTCTTAATCTGTTTTAGTATAAATACAATTCAGTACACCGAGGTGAGGTATTAATAAACCCACACATAACTAAAATGTTGAGCATTCTCTTTCAGTTGGTAAAGCAGGTGAAGAACATAATACATTAGCAATCCTGTGTGTGGAGTGTCCCATTTACTCCTAGGGTGATCCATGTGTAAAACACAGACAGGAAAGCACAGCACACAGACACATGTTAAGGTGTCCAAATAGAGAGCTCTATTCCAAAATGTCTGGCTTATATAGACAGCATGACTCAACTCCCAGGGCCAAATCTTAAAACTTTTTGTCACTACATCCCACCCCATAGGTATGGCTAGGGTGGTCCCATTGGTTTTGAATGCTACCTGTCTTTTAAATTTTCCACCTCTCACTCTTTAAACTTTATTTTTTGCTGAGAAGCAGGTAAGCCTATGGGAAAGGATAATAACACAAAGGAACCTGAGCTTTTAATAGCCAGCTGCTCAAAACTGTTTTGAGTACCAAGCACTGGGGGTGGGGGGCAGGTCAGACCTGAGATTATTTTTACACTAAGGCCAATTAATATCCAAAAACTCCAACCATGAAGTGAACCAATTGCCAAGCATGAGCAATGAATGTAAGTAACATTCATGCAAAATCAATTAGCAAGTATCTATGTCCAAATTTTGAACAACCCAAGGTTCCCATAGTCCAATTGGAGAAGCTTATATGCACAAGCATGTTGATCAAATAAGAGTCCAGTCCATACTTTTTGAGATATCAGAAATTACCCCTATCTATTCAGCCCTTATATTCTACTATGCCCCCTCTTTCACATCTGATCCCTAGGCCTTGAAGGACAAGGGGCAGAAGTGGGTGAGAAGCAAAACAATCTTTTTTGGGGGGTATCACTCTGAACTTGGTATGTCCAGGCTGTTTCTTTCCATCAGTTGGCAGTTTATTTAGGAATTTATTTTTTAGTCCTACTAACAAGCACAAACAGTGAGATAGTAAAGTCCTTTAAATAGCATTGATTATCATGACAAGTTACTCTGTGGGCACTACTCTGTAGCCTAGGTAGTAAGGCTTTTTTATACTGTTATTAATTACTAAAGGTTTAATACCAACCATATGTTATTTTCCCCAAAGGAGGCAAGTTTGGGGTAACTTTTGTGGCCACTAGCTGTACAATGTCTTCCAGGCAGGTGTGGAGTAGAAATGAGTCTTGCTTGATACAGGAAGACCACTATTGTGCTTTCCAGTGCCCTTGCTAAAGCTCCCTGGAATTTTTAGAGGCCTACTGTCCATTTGTAAGAGTGGTCTCTGTCCTTTCTGTTCTCAGACTTTCATTTCCACACCAGGTCCTTCAACAGCAGGGTCTTAATGCCCACTCATGTGTATCCTGATTTGTGGACAAATAGCCTTTATTTGGGGAGCTATTAGCCCCCAGCCAATACTTCCTTGGCCAAATGACCCATTTCTGGTACCAAAGCTTTTCTAGTAACACATTTGATAAACTATCAAGTCTTTAAAGATCTTGCAATATCTAGCTCTGAATAAAATTTTCTTTTACAGTTCTTATGCCCATTAGTTAATTAAAGACTGGCTATATATGTCCCATGAGAAATTGTTACCATAGCAGTTGGCTATTTTGTAGCTAAGGAACAATTCCATTACCATCATAATTTGTTTTCTTTTTCTATAAAAAAGAGAGGTAAAAGGTTTTTTGTTTGTTTTGTTTTGTTTTGTTTGTTTAGTTTTCAAAACTTAGCAATACTTGGAAAATAAACTTCATTAGGAGATATTATAAGCATTTGTTTCAAATAGAATTGTTAAATAGAGATGTTCAGTGTCTGTGGCTCAGGCAGTCTGAAGTTTTGTTTCTGTTTTTGTTTTTGTTTTTTCTCCTTGATGGGCCAGATTCTCTGGTGGTATTTCTTGGTCCATCCTATACAATGCAAAACTGTACCTTTTTTAGGCATTAAAGTTGGTGATGTTCTGACCTGTGGGAACATGCAAATCTTTTCCCATTGTTAGTTTTAAGATTTCAAAATTGAAAATTTATCCAAAGGTTTGGAATGCAGAGTTTTTTGTTTGTATCCCAGAGTGAGTACTCAACAACCTCTCTTTTGTTTTTTAAATTTTTATATTGACCTATAGAAGTTTTAAAGGCAGTTGTATTAGACATATCTATAGACAGGAACCAAGGTGTAAGGGTTATGTAAGTTTATTTAAATGGTCTCTATATTGGCCTGTATATCTTGTAGGCAAAAGAAATGTCACAGGTAATACTGCACAACAAAATATACAGAACAATTGTTTACATTTAATCCCAAAGATGTTACTGGAAATCTAGTACAAATTAGAATTTTAATAACATGTTATTAAAATAAAATTTTAATAACAATTTGTTTCTCCAGACGTGGTTACATGCTCCTAAGACAGATGAAGCTTCATCATATATGTGAGAGATTCTCTTGTTACTAGCATGTATAGCACAATCCTGCTAAGGGGAGGGGAGCACACTGCCCTCCTGTGGCCACTATAGGGAAATGACCCCTTGGTGCAGAGGTCAATTGGTTACTTTTGTAACCTGACCTGAGAGGTACTTCCAACTCAGGTCCTTAGCCTGGGAAAATGGAATGTTTCCCATCTGACCATGCTTTTCCACCTCCCCAAAGTCGGCTGGCCTCTGGACAGGAATTTCAGGCTGATGGCTGGTGGCCTATCTTCAGCCTTCACCCACTTCACAGCTGGTGACCCTGATAGGTCTCCATCCAGCCCCACACCAGCTTACCAGGTCTGTTGGACTGCTGTTCAACCCACTGGCCATGACACTCAAAATCCAGGCCTGTTTAAGCCTGTATACATGCAGAAATAATACCTGGGAATTCTCTGTAATGATGGTAATAGAGAACTCAGAAATTTTTGTTTACCCATATTCCCAAAGACCCCCAAATTTACTAACACTTTAATACTGTGAAAACCTGTTTGTATCTTTGTTTCAGATGTTGAAAGGGTATAACCAGTAGGTGACAGTGACAATCCATTAAGATGTTCAATAATTTTTTATTATTTTGAATAGACAATCAACCCATAACCTTTGTTGAAATTGAATTATGTGTTACATGTTGTTTAATATAAATCTGTGTCTTGAGAAGGAAGGGCCAAGTTCCAACTCAGAGGCAGTGTTTTTACTGATTTTATAGCTGTTAACATTAAAATATACTTAGAACACAAGTACACAGATCCATACACATGTGCATGTGCACATATACATACATACACACTTATGAAATAAAGAAAGGTTTGTTAGGTTGACCTGAAAGAGACATTATTGTTTGATGTTCAATGAGAAACACATAAAATTTTTATAATTTGTCATAGGATTATTTTTACATAACTAGAATGAATGTCTTAGTAACACAAAAAATAGCTGAGATCCATATGCCAACTCCTAGGCCCATTCCAAACCATTTGGCTTCTATGAACTATCCCTAAAGTCTACTTTTATTTTTTTTTCCTATCCTGTCCCTACTGGTTAACTATCCCTAGTCTGTTCCTATGCTAAGTCTGACTGTCCCTGTCCTATTTACAGATCCAAAGGTTAAGGAGGGTGCCCAAAAGCAGATAGATCACAGTTGTTTGTAGTCTTGGACTGATTTATCTTCTCTTATTAAGGACATTGAAAGAATAATAAATATCAGCAATCATTACAACCATAACAACAATAATTATAATTACCATTAATTATTATTAATGATTATCAATAATTATTGATAACCATTATTAATCACGATCATTATTAATTATAATCATTATGAACAATAATTGTCAATAATAATAGCCAATAACAACATTTAACAATTTATTATTAGACAAATTTATTATCAATTATTATTGGCAATCATAATAAAAAATAATAATTATAACCATTAATAACAATTACCAACAGTAATCAAAAACAATTTATCATTAAACTGAATTTAATACATACTATAAACCTAATTAAAAATTGTTACACTAAGAGGTACAAAACAAAGTCTTTATGAGTTGAATCTATCTTTGTTTACAGTTGGCTCCTAATTAAATTTAAACCTGTAGGATTGGGGCTGAAGAGTTGGCTCTGCAGTTAAGAACATTGGCTGCTCTTGCAGAGGACCCAGGTTCAACCCCGGGTTCAATTCTCAGCACCCACATGGCAGCTAACAACCATCCTAACTCCAATTCTGAGGAGTCTGATGCCCTCTTCTGTCCTTTGCAGGCACTGCATGACAAGGGTGCACTTACATGCATTCAGGCAATACACTTAAACACATAAAATAGAAATAATAAATAAAACATTAAAAAATCTGTAGAGTTATAATGAATTAAAAGCATGAACTTACACTCACTCAAATATACACAGTTTGAAGATGGGCTTAAAGAAACATAAAACAGTTTTTCTTCAATTTTTTTTTCATTTTAAATTGAACCAAAATATTAATTCATGTTGTTAAAGAGACTTTTATTAATAGTTCTTTAATAAAAAAAAAAAAACAATTTATCAGAGCAAGTGTCTTTTGTTAGAACTCCAGGGCCTGTAAACTCCCCTATAAATCCATCTGTTTTATCTCCAAAATGCTGAAATTAAAAGACTGTGTTACTTTAAGTCAAAATTTAAAAGGCATGATTTAGATAAATTGTTGTTAGGACAACATGAGCTCAGTTCCTGGCTGGTATGTGCACAGCAGGCAGGCTGGTGGTACCTGAGCACAAACCAAGTGTAATCAGGAATTCTGTGGGGAAAAAAAAAAACTTTAAGGTGAAACACATTTAAAAAGATCAAAATAAAAATTAAATGAACCAATTAATTTTAATTGTTCACATATTTTTACTCAAAAGATATCTAGGGTACCCGTGGGGTTAAGTAAAAATATTACATTTTAAGTTAAGCATACTGAAATGGATTTGAATTACTTCAGTGATAAAGCTGGCTGAACTCCAATTTTGGATCCACCAATAGCCAGTGGGTTTAGGTAGGAAGAGTTAGAGATTTAGAAATAGTTACCAAAAAAACTCACAAGATAAGAGAGCAATACACTTTTATCTAAAAAGAGGTTTTCTATACAAAATTTAATAGAAAGGAATTAAGTTGCCATGACTTAAAATTATCCAGATAGGAGTTAGGGAAAGTTCTCAGCCGCCATGTGGGTGATGCGGATCAAACTCAGGTTCTCTGCAAGAGCAGTCAGTGCTCTTAACTGCTAGGCCAACTCTCCAGCCCGACGCCCTCTTCTGACCTCCATGGCATTGCAAGACACGGGTGCACAAACCTACATTCAGACAGTACATTCATACACATTAAATAAATAAATAAATAAATAAATAAATAAATAAATAAATAAATAATTTTTAAAAATTATCTGGATAAAAGTCGTTCCCCTTTAAAACTGCTCTTGGTAGGATGGTTCCTGTGAAAGATCTTAATTTGCATCAGAAAGGAGTGGGCTCCAGTCTCAGCTGAGCCAGGGAGCTACCAGGAGAAAATTTACATATGAAGGAGTTAAGCTGGAGCTGAACCTGAGAAACAGTTTCTCACAGTAGGGGATCAAGTCAGTGGGGGGGGGGTGTTGAAAGTCAAATCAAAGTTTATTTTAAACCTGTAAAATTATGAAAAGTAAGTCCAATGTCAAGCATGGCTACTAAGCCTTGATTATAAACTCAGCCTTGAAGTCATTGGTTTTTATAGCTTGCAGGAGTATCTAAGTTAGGTGGCACATGCTTGGAGGGGATAGGATACTCTTTCTGAGCCAAACCAGAGCCAAGTACAAAGCCAATTGTTCCCAGATCACCCTTCTATCCATTGAAACAAGCAGGAGAGAAGGCTCCATGGCAAAAGATAGATATTAGGAGAGAGAAAAGAGAGAATAAAAACAGCAAGATTAAGAGGTTTGCATATCTAATTTGTCAATGTTTCCTCCAGCCCCACATCTGGGCACCATTTGTGGGGTTTCCCATTTATTCCCAGGGCAATCCATGTGGAAAACATGCAGAGCAAAGCACAGCACACAGATGCATGTTAAGGTGTCTAAATACAGAGAGAGCTTTATTCCTCTGGCTTATATAGACACCATGACTCAGCTCCCAGGGCCAAATCCTAAAACTTTTTGTCACTACATTCTACCCCATGGGTGTGGCCAGGGAGGTCTGATTGGTTTAGAATGCTACCAATCTTAACTAAATTTTCCCACACCTGTGCAGTGATCTGCATTAATGGCAATGAGATTTTTCCCATAGGGATTGAATGAATAGAGGAGCCTTCCTTTATCTACTCTCCCATCTCACTTTCCAAAATCATTCTACGTAAATTTCAAAGCAAATAAAAATATAGCTGTGAAATGGAGGGGGGGTTGTGAATGTGAGGGGACCTGATAGTATGTGATGATGATTAGCATATCTTCTGTTATTGTATGTGCTGCTGCTGACATGAATAGTTTAATTCATGCAAAGTTAGTAAACGATTCAATGGTGGCTATGCTTTTATATATGATACATTGTATTACATGTTTTCTTACAAATATCACTAAAATACAACACAAAAATTATCAGTTTATATGATTGAAGAATAAAGCAAAGTAGGGTTTTGAAATAGAGAGTCTGGTGTTTTGAATGAGAAGTGTCCTGCATTGTTTCAAATATTTGACAACTTAGTCAATTGATGGCACTTCTTAGGGAGGGACATGGAACATTTAGGAGATATGGCCTAGCTGGAAGAAGCACATCCCTGGGGGAGAGCATTGAGAGTTCATAGCCTAGGCATACTTTCATCTTACTCTTCTATCTGCTTGCTACAAGTGCTTGAACTTGAGAGCTCTCAGCTTTATGATCTAGGTGCATCCACTGCTATGCCTCTCCACCAGTAATGACTCAATATCTCTGGAACCTTAAGCCCTATAAACTCTTCCTTCTGTAAGTTGCCTTTGTCGTGGTGTTTTATCACAGCAGAATAATAACTAATACAGAGAGGTAACAGAATATCATGATTATTTTAGTGACTTTCTATTGCTATGATAAAAGCATTGCCAAAAAGCAACATGGGGAGGAAAGGGGTTATTTGGCACCATCCATTATCAAAGGAAGCCAAAGAAGAAACTCAGGGCTGGAACCAGGAGGCAGGACCTGAAGGACAGACCACGGGGGAATGCTGCTTACAGGCTTGCTCCTCTGACCTGCCTCAGCCTACTTTCTGATACAAAACAGGATCACTTGCCCAGGGATAGCACCCCAAAGTGCGCTATGCTCTCCCACATCACTCAAGAATCAAGAAAATGCCCAAAGATGTCTCAATGAGGCCAATCCAATAGATGCTATTCCTCTACCAAGATTCCTTCTTCTTAACATAATTTCCTTACACTTTTCATAGTGGAACTACCTTAATATTAGAGATAATTTATTATCTCTAATAAATTACCTATCCTTTTATTATAACAACACCAAATCAGGTTTTGGTTGTTATTCCAGGAAATAAAAGTAAATGTCTAATTTTTGTATTACATGTTTTATCAAAAGTTCTGCAGTGTTATTTTTCCCTCTTAACAGATTTTGGTTCATAGTTTGTAAATCACTGGTTGTAAATTAAAATGTCTTAAATACATAAGAATAGTTGAGGATCAGTTTTACTCTGTATCTCATGTCAATTCACATTATTAAAATAATTTGGAGTATATTTGATAATTTAACAAGAAACAGGACAAGGCACCAGAATCTCATAAGGCTAGGGAAAGGAGTGGAGGCTGATGTGAAGGCAGATGTGCTCATTGTCATCTGTGTAAATCATGTATGCAAAACATTTCACTTAAAATTAAATTATTTTATTTTCAGTGGATTGACATATTATCAGTTTATAACAAGTTCAAATGAAGATGTCCATACAATTCTTCTGTGAGATCAGTAGGTATCATATACTTAATAAATCCTTTTAATTAAGCTAGCAGTATTGATTTGACCTAAAATAGAATGTGCATTATTAGATGATGGGCTTATCTGTTCATTTTGAGTTTTGAAATTTATATATTGCTAAAAGGTTGGAGTAGAATTTATGGAAATAAAGTTATATTTTGTTTTATAGTATTAACATGAATAAAAAAGTAATTTTGCACCCAATGTAACAAAAATTTCCAATTCAAATAAATAAGAATTTGTTTAATGGGCACGAAACTGTTTAAAATTAGTATAATATAGGAAGATCCAGTTTGAAATTGGGGCTACTTCTCAGCTAGTACACCTCAGGGCACCACGTAGCCTACAGTCTGACTCTACCCCAAGGAGGAGCAAACAACATGGCCTAGGTGTGTGATGCTGGGTGGGGCAATGGTGTGCAGTGGCATGGAGTTGGGGGGACTATGATTGGCTCTGGGAACTGACGTCATTTTGTTTATAAAAACAGGCTGTAGCAAGAAGTAAATTTGAATTTCCCAGTAACATCATCAAGGAATTTCTGGCCATCATTTTTATTAATTATTGCATGCATATAGGCCAAGGTAGGCCTGCATTTTGTTCAGGTGGCCAGTGGGTTGGAAAGAGGTCCCTGTGTGGACCACCAATCTGGGTAGCTGGTGCTGTGAGTGGACATAGGCTGAAGATAAGCCATCAGTCAGGAAATTCCTGTCCAGGGTTCAGCAGTCTGGGCAGGTGGGAAGTCACGGCCAAGAGTGGAACATGTGTCTCATGGGTCCAGGCTAAGGGCCTGAGTTGGAAGTAGCCAGCTGGTCTCTGCACCAAGAGGCCAGCTCCCTAGAGTAGCTGCTGGCAGGTGCTGTGTCCCCCTCCCCTTAGCAGGGTCACATGGTCCCTGTTCGGCACAAAAAGAAAGCTTCTTACAATATATGAAACAAAACTTTTCTCCTAAGTATTTGTATTAAATTGATCCACTTTTCAGTGCCTGACATAGATACATATATGGATAGGTTAAGTTAAATAAGCAGGCTATTAAAGGGATATAGAAGATTGGTGCAACAAGATTAGAATATTAAACATAATGTGATTAGTAACATATTCATCTCCAATGAAATGAAATAAAATACAGTTTAAAATGTGATTTGTGGACAGTTTACTTGACCTTGGTATCATCCATCATTTCATTTATAGGAATGGTTGCATATTATATTTGCTGTATGTGAGCATATGTGAGTCAAACGAATAAGATCCAAATATAAAAACTCCAGGCTGGAAAGTTGGCTCAGCAGTTAAGAGTACTGGCTGCTTTTGCAAAAGGACCTGAGTTTGGTTCCCAGCATCCACATGGCCACTAATAAATAAACAGTTTCAGGAGCTCTGATGTCCCCTTTTGTAATACGTGTTCATTGTAGCTACATGACACTCTTATACACCGAGGAATAAATAAATCTTTTAGAAACTTTAGCTTACAGTTTTGAGAAATTATTTTCAGGAAAAGAATATTAAATGATAGTAATTATCAGCATGCTCTAAAGTCTGCAATACCACCTTTTGCTTAACAAATTTTTTTGAAAAAGTTGATTTCATAACCTATAATCTATCTCACATATTTAAGTGCTTTGCCCATTCATTTATTTCAGTTAAATGTGTGTACTAAGGAAACATTACTTATATAAAATATATGTAATTAATTTATACTTCCCTGTAATATATGTTCATTTTATTGGAAATGTTTTCTTGATTAGTAATGCAAAATTCAGATTAAAATCATCTAATATGTTTTTGATGATAACAGGAAATACTGATATTTGTCTAAATTTTAGTGCTTAATAGTATATTTAATGTCAAATTGTCCTTTCAAATAATTTCTTCATAATTTTCTGATTGCATCAATCTTAAAATAATTTAAAAACATTTTATGTTAAAAATAATTTAAAAACATTTTATATTAAAAACAGACATATGCCTGTTGACCTAGTAATTATATTCTCTGCTCCCTAGAAAATTAAAAATGGATTGAAAAATAACTCTTCTCTGTCTCAAAGCAGGGTAGAGACTGTGTGATCAGAAATAACTCTAATTCCCTTAAATTATAGAAATTTCTAATAAGTAAAAATAAAGTTAGCCAGTCATGGTGGCACAGGATTTTAGTCCCATTGCTTTGGAGGCACAGGCAGGTGGATATCTCTGAGATTGAGGCCAGCCTGGTCTACATAGGAAGTTTCCAAGCCAGCTGGGGCTACAGGAAAAGCCTGTCTCAAATATCCACCTCCAGAAAAGGTAAACTTAAGTAGTTATATCATGAATAAGTCTACCGATCCAATATATTTATTATATATTTAATATATTTGTTAGCTATTTAATTATAAAATGGATTTTAATGACACATCCTAAATGAACTTTGTTAAATAGTTCATGGACAAACAGGTACATTTATCCAACATTTAACATAACATAATAAAGTACAATTTTTTATGTCATATATCCAGATTTTCAGTATCTTTTAAGGAAAACAAACTTTTTTCTATATGAACTAGTTTTATATCAAAGTGATTTCTATTTCTGCTGTTGTAGGGAGAAATCATAAGAGAGAGGGTCTGGAGAGATGTGAGTTCTCCAAATGAGGAGGCACTGATATAAACAAAGGCCCAATGATAAAGGCATGGGAGACTCTAGTACACTCTTTTGGAATCTTGTAGTAGTTGAGTGGACAGAACTTCAAAAGAACCAGAGGCACAGATGAAGCTTTATGTAAAGGATCTGATACTTATGGTCTGCAGATGTAGATCCTTTTCAGTCTTGAGTTTTTATTTAGTACTAAAATAATGGATTAGTTGAGTTTACAGGAAATAATGTGTCAAGAACAGATGAGACATACAATAACAAGTTAAGGATTATTATGTATATTAGTCACTTTTCTGTTGCTGTGATAAAACTGCCATGACTTATAAAAAGAAGAGTTTATTTGAGCTTACGATTGACAGTTCCAGAGAATTAGAGTCCATTGTGGTGGGAGGCATGGTGGCCAGGGCTGAAGTAGAAGGCCAAGATTCACATCTTGCAATGAGCACAGGAAGTCAAGACAGAGAAAGCCTCAAGACTGCAAGGCCTGTTGAAATCACTAAGCCCACCCCCCAGTGACATACTTCCTCCAGCATGGCCACACCTTCTAACACCTCCCAAAATAGTGCCACTAACTGGGGACAAAATGTCTGAATACCTGAAGCCTATGGGCAACACACTCATTCAAACCACCACACCATGCATACGGATCTTTTCAGAAATGTCTCCTTCTTCGAATAGCTTAAGCCCAACCAAAGTGTTTTCAGGAAGTTAAAAGCACATTTTTTTTTCTCATAGGCTTGCCTTCTGGGTACACTGCTTGAAGTGACCACATAGTTCTTTTTTCCTTTCATTGAACATTAACTCTGGAAGTATGCCACAAGCCATCAAGTCACATGAGGTATTAACTCCTCCTAAAGTGGCTTGCTACAGCATCTTTCTGTGCTATTTCACATTCTAAGAATAATCAAATACATGCAGTGTGAGGAATATAACCAGATGAAAGTTAGTGATGTGTGATACTTGTTTAGGGGAGATGTATAGAGAGTCAGAGGTTGTTGAATTTTGCTATTTGACAATGGAGGTCATATGAAATCCTACAATCCTAGAAATCTTAATGGGGTATGAAATAAATTAATAATTCAACTGGGTGGACATTTGTACAGTTTGCTGTAGAATGAACTACTTAAGAAACAACAGGAAGTATGGGTATAAACTATGCATCATGTTTATGTATTCTTAAATTGAGAATGTGACTGTAATTATAAATTTAGAATGTACAAGACTTTGAGTTTGTATTTAATTATTGGAATTATATTATCATAGAATGCTGAGTGTAGATGTTTATGGACTTATTCTGTGCTCACACCAAGTCTTTGAGTTAAAGTTTGAAATACAGTCCAACAAAGGCAGAAAAAGTTTCTCAGAGTAGACAATCAAGAAATACTGTGTCACAGAAGGTGAATACACACCCAGCTCAAGGTTGAAGTGATCAGTCGTTCAACATGTTGATGAACAGTGGAAAGTGCCTATTGAATTTATCAATTTAGAGTACATAGTTTGTCATCAATAGATGCAATAAAACAGTGTGTGATATAATAGAAGATAGAAAGTGAAGAAAGGGAGAGAGTCAGTGTACAATCTCTGGAGATGTCAGGAGAGTCATCAAGAAAGACAACACACAACCAAAACAATTTCTAAAGTCTGAACTTTAAACCTAAGATAATAACTCTGCACCCTTTTTGGGCATTTTTGAGACAGGGTCTCCCTTTTAGTCCCAACTGTCCTGGAGCTCACTCTGTAGATCAGGCTGGCCTTGAACTCACAGAGATCTGCTGCCTCTGCTTCCCGGGTGCTGGGATTAAAGGTACGCACCACCACACCAGGCAAAAACTCTGCTTTTATATATTATTTATGCATGTAGATCTCCCCTAATTTGGTTATATCAGTGATTTTTCTCACAAAATGATTTGTTTGTAATATATTACATATATATAATACATATAAATAATATATATGTACTATATATAATTGTTTTATATTTTGATTAGTTGGTGAACATCATCTCCCTCTTAGTGATATCTACTATAAAATCCTAGCAGGAATGAGGAGGCACTGTGACAATGCTGATATTTTCTGAGTAAATAGATCTTCCCCTACTATGCATTGAAGTAGCAGATTTTCATCAAGCAACAGATTTCACACAACCTGGATAACTGTGACACAGGCTTTTGATATGTGACTTCCAGAAGTACTGTCCATTAGTGCCATTCAGAAGTACACAAGAATTCCAAAATAAAAATAGGATACTCTCAGTTTTCAGTAATTTCTGAAAGATGAAAATGTTGTCCTATCTAATGTTAGTAAACATTTTGTTTTGTTGACAACATAATCAAAATTATTTCTTCAATTTGTTCTTTCATACAAAGAATCAAATTTAGTAAGAATACCCACTTACTGTAAAACCCATTCATACTTTTCTTGCAAGTATTTTATTGAGAAGTTTTGCATCTATGCTCATTAATGAAATGGGTCTATAGCTTTCTTTTTTATACAACTTGTTTTTAGTCTAAAATAATGCTAATTTTGGTTTATCATGTTTGTTGACTTTTTTCTATTAGTAGTTTTTTGTTGTTTTTGAGTTATTTGTTATGGTTCTTGTTTTTTTGTTGTTGTTCTTTGTTTGTTTTGAAATTTTATTTTTTTGAGATAAGGTCTTACTCTGAAACCAACTCAATGTAGGCCGCAGTCTGGCCTTTAACAATGGACATCATAATGCTTGATTTCCCATGTTGCTATTATAGGGAAATTGCTATGCCTGGCTATTTCTTAAAATTATTTCAGTATTATCTAAAAATACTTAATATTTATTCAGTTGTAGTATAGGACTCAAAGATCATTCAGGGTCTAGAAAATTGCTTGGGAAAAATAAAAGAAAATATAAGCTATAAAACAAAAATCCTCATGGAACATTCACCAAAATAGACCACATACAGGGACACAAAAAGAAATCTCAACAAATACAAAAGGGTTGAAATTATTTCATGCATTCTATCAGTCCACAGTGCATTAAAGCTCAATATGAATACCAGAATAAGCCTGACTAGCTACAACAAAGGGAGACTAGACAAAACAATCCTGAATAATGAATGTGTCAGGGAAGAAATAAAAGCATTTATGGAACTAAACAAAAAAGACAATATAACACAATAAAATCTGTGTCATACATTAAAAGCAGTCCTAAGAAGGATTTCCATAAGTGCCCACATTAAAACAAAACAAACAAACAAACAGAAAGCAAACAAATAAATGATCTAACATTGCAGCTAAAAACACTTGAGAGATAACAACAAATGAACCCTAAACCCAACAAACAGGAAGAAGCAACAAAAATTAGAGCAGAAATCAATGAAATAGAGACAAAGAAAACAATACAAAGAATCAATGAACCTAAAAGTTCATTCTTTGAAAAAAATAAACAAAATAGGCAGACCTCTAGTCCAGTTAACCAAAAGAAAGAAAGAGTGTGGGGCTCTTGGACAAGTTTAGTCATCTAGTAATTTTCCACTAGCAGCTTCCCAGCACTGAAATAGTAACGAGGAGGTTGAAGTCCATTGTGACTTATTACAGGAGGTGTTGCAAATGTTTGCTTTAAGTAAAGATCTGTATCTGCACATTCTTTCCAATATGTAAGCACTGAGGTGTCTGTGGTTTGGCGATGCTTCCGCATTCCCAACCCTTTATATTCTACTTGTGTTCCTACAATAAAGGAGACTTGATCAGAACCTGTCTTGTCTCCATTCCTTGCGTCTCTTGCCCCTTTCCCTCACTCCTTCTCTTCCAGGACCCCATTGACTGACCCACGGGACAGGTCACGTGGCACCCGAAGTGGACTCGAAGCATGGAGGACCCTGTGAAGGGGACACAGTGAGAGGGCTTGGAGAAAAGAGAAAGAGAAATTCAGTGTGCATTGTGGGAACATGCTGCTACATAAACTGAGATAAGTGCTGTGTTAAGATGGGGCAGGAATTACGTCAGCATCAGTTGTATGTTGAACAATTAAAGCAGACCCTCAAGGTGTGAGGAGTAAAGCTTAAAATGCAGCATCTCCTTAATTTTTTTTTTTACTTCGTTAAAGAGATTTGTCCTTGGTTCCCTCAAGAAGGGACAATAGATGTTAAAATATGGAAGTGAGTGGGAGACGCTTTTCAAGACTATTATCAAACCTTTGGGCCTAGTAAGATTCCTATAACTGCCTTTTCTTACTGGAACTTGATAAATGAGGTATTGGATTCCCATTCCACCACAGTTGTGGCTGCTGTAGAGGAGGGACATAAACTCTTAACAGAGACTAAACAGCCTAATTATTCTGAATCTAAAGAACAATCACCTGAAGCCAGTAATCTATCTAATATCCATTATGAAAATGAATCTGTCTCCTCACTGCAGCCAAGTCCTGCTCCTTCAGAGAAAAGCCAAAATTGTCCCCCACCTATTAAAAAGCCTCCCAAGATATATCCCAGTTTAAAATTATTGACTAAATGTGGGAGACAAAGAGCGCCTGAAGTGACAGGCTGAAGAGAAATGGTGCATGGTCTGCAGCCATGGCACTTGGTCTCTGGCCAAAAGATGCTGGCTGAAGAACACAGTGCGCATGCTTCAGTAACTTTTAAGATGATATGTTATGTTACCTTATCAACTTCATGAACATAGCATTTTACATAAGAAATTGTATCTATGAACACAAAGCTTCTCACATAAGGAATTGTATCTATAGACGTGAAGCTGCTGATTGGCTCATTACTGGTATAAATATTCTTGGTTTCTAGGCTGTTGTTGTAGTAATAGTTGGTAGTAATAGTTGGTAGTAATAGGTAGTAATAGTTGTTAGTAATATTTAGTAGCATTAGTTAGTAGCATCAGTGGTCAGTAGTGTTAGTAATTGCATGCAATTGTAAATAACATTAAGAACTGTAAAAGTTAAGAAGTGAATGGCGCCATTAAAGAAACTACAAAGAATAAGTTAGATGAGTAATTCATTCCCAGTCAGGCTCCGATGATTCGTACTGCTGGACGGTACAACTGCTGGTCCGCCTATGGGGAAGGTGCGGGAACCTTGCTACAGCACTACAAATCATCGGCATGGGGGGAGCATCTGAGGAACCCTGCAGGTAAAAAAGCTCTGGGCCCAGAGTGTTAAGGGAGCAGGGAAATAAGATATAAAAAATAGAAACTAGAAGTAGAAAAATAAAAAATAAAATAAAGAAAAAAGAAAATAGAAAAAGGGAGCCAGAAAAATAAATAAAATGGGCTCAGAAATATCAAGAAATCAGATGCAAGAGTCATAAAAGATTTGTTAAAGTCCAATGGGACTGCTATAAAAGATGGTACAGCAAAAACTTATGTAGAAACCATGTTAAAGGTGAGTCCATGGTTTCTGGAAGAAGGTTTTTAAAATGTTCCTCATTGGGAAAAACATAAAAAAGACTTATAAAGGCAAGAAGATTTAGAGCCACTTCCTAAGGGAACATTTCCAATGTGGCAGTTAATTAGAGAATGCCTTGGCTCCTCCAAGCTATGGTTAAGGCTCAAATCTCCCATGGAAAGGAAACATTGGAGGAAATAAGAGAGCAGGAATCTCAAAGAAATTGAGAGGAATCAGAGGGGGAAGAGTTAAGTGAAGATGAGTTAGAACAAGATTTGGAAAAGGTTCCACTTCCAATGAAGCCTCCGCCTCCACCCCCCCCATGGGAAAAGTTAAAACGAGACAGAGGGAGGCCATGGAGAGAGATTAAACAAGACAAAGGGAGGCCGTTACCTTCCTTCTGGGATATTGATAAGGTCACCACTTGTATAAAGAGGCTATTTAAAGTTAGCAGTGACTCCAAAAGGGAATGGGAATGGCTTGTCCTGGAGGATCAGAATCATCAAAGATTTCACCAGCCACTAGATTTTAAATCAATTAAACAATTAAAAAAGCTGTGGCCACTTATGGTTCTCAGGCACCTTTCACTGTTAGCATGCTGGAAACTCTGGCTAGTATGAATTTATGCCCTGAAGATTGGAAAAGATTATGTAGGGCAGTCATCTGGGGCAGAGGCAGTGTTTGTGTTTTTCCTAAGGATGAAGGGGTGCCGCAGTGGATTCCAGAATGGCTGATTAGACAGATAAGCCCTCCAACAGACAATCAGGATGATGCCAAAGATGACAGCAACGCGGATCCTAGCTATTAACCCATCTAAAGGCTGTAAAACCCTTTGCTATTGAAAATTTGTTTTTAGCCATGTGTGTTTTACATTCTGCTATTTCTTTTGGCCAAGCAGTAAATGTAAATTATTGGGTTTATATTCCTAATCCTCCTATGTTAGAACCTATGTATTGGGGAGATTTGGATTTACAAGTTTATACTACTCCAAAGATTCTCTCTCCACCATGGAATGATTTTACTTCCTTAAACATTAATGATGGCACTAAATATAATTTTAGTCATTCCATGGAAAAGGTTCCCATTTGTTTAGGCTCTGGTGAATTCTGCTTGCCTTTGGCATACCAACACTGGTTATTACCAGGAATAAATATAACTGGAAGCTAGACATGCTTACAGCGACTTTCTGCATGGTCTATAAATCAGACAAGGGATAATGTTATTAAAGAAATGAAATTGACAGTGCCAAATTGCCCTGATTTTACTTATATTGGATTAAAATATAAACAATTTATATGGTCTGAATGCTTAGGTAAATTTGGAAAAATTATTAAAAACCGATGGGTCAATTGGGGACCATATGGGCTCTTTGTTAAAACTTGTTCAGAATGGAATGCTATTACTTGTGATTTGCTTAAAACAGTCATAATGACTTAGGACCCTAAACAGTAAGACACCATCTTTGATAGGCAGTTATTAATGGCTTGGGGTGATGGTGGTATTGCAGACAATCGATTGGCCATTTTGACATCTCCTGCTGTGGTGCAGACTCAACTGTGGAAATTGGCTGCAGCTATCAAGCCAATACACATGTTTAATGGAAGTTTTGCTGGGACTTCTCAGTCAGCTGCTATCTATACATTTAGAAAATTTAGTAGCACTAATATTACTGCTTGTGTATCTTTGCCTTATGTAATTCTTACAGGAACTTTCAGTTTTTCGTCTAATATTTCCTGTATTAAGTGTAGATTATTTTCCTGTATCAATACTCCTGTTAGTTTAAATGGTAATGAATCTTTAATGATTTTGCAACAGAAAACTCACATTTGGATGCCTATAAATCTTGGTAGGCCTTGGGCTCATGATCCCTTAGATCCTGTAATTTTGGAATCTCTTAAGAAGATTTTAAAGTGTGTTAAGTGTATGATAGGAATTGTTGTTTCTGTAATTTTGAGCCTTATCACAGTTACTACAACTGCTGCTGTATCTGGTATTGCTTTACATACTACTATTCAAACTAAGCATTTTGTAGAACAATGGCATCAAGATTCTTATACTATGTGGTCCCATCAAGTTGAAATTGACTCCTGTTTACAAACTGAAATAGATGTGTTAAAACAAATAGTAGGGTGGTTAGGAAAAAAGATGTTGTCGTTGCAGGAACAATTGCATTTTAAATGTGATTGGAACTCAACTACTTTCTGTATTACTGAATTGCAATACAATGAAACTGTTATAGAATGGAAGGAGTTTCAAGATTATTTACATGGTAATGCATCAATGAAGGCAAAAATTATAAAACTTAAAAGAGAAATTGAGGATACTTTTGCTAAAAGTATGTTTAATGAGGATGCTGCTACTGTTGCAAAAATATTTGCTGATAAACTTACAGGATTAGATCCAAAAGGAATGTTACAAAGTATAACTCATACTGCTGGAGGAATGTTTGGAGTTCTAGCCATTGTCCTTAGTCTATTTGGATTGTTTTATCTTTGTTGTATTAAGCCAAATCAAGAAAATTTAAATTTAATCTGGATGAAACTTCTTACTTTGAAAACTAATAAGGGAAAAACTTGTGGAAACTCAGAAATGGCTTGAGTGAGGCGTGGCAGAGGACATGCCTCCTGCACTGTTTTTCTGTATTTACCTACAGGATGTTCTTATGGGAGCTGGCTCTTGGGCAGGTTTTGGCACCCAACAGGCCCAGGAGCTAAGTACCTACCACTGATTTTGAAACAACTAATCAACTATGGACTGGATTATTCGCTGATTTAAAACAATACTAATCAACTATGGACTGGATTATACTGAAATTGGAAAAATTATGGACTGTGCTGGGACTCGGGCGATGGACTGACAAGTCCATTGTTTTAACTCCTGTGCATGCTCTGCTGGACTATAATGAGCTATACTGTGGAAGCAGCCAGTGCACGGGTTGCACTTACAAATTAGCCTTTTGCTTTAAAAAATGAAGAAAATGCTAAAAAATGATTCACTCAGCTAGATGACCAGTAGTCAAAGATGGGTAAGTCCACATCCTGGACTGATCAACTTAAGACAGGACACTGACACTTAGAGTCAGGACTCCTATGATGGGTAAGACAGTCCTGAGATGTAGAGACACCTAAGACAGGCACGGTCTATCTTGAGTGTGTGGTCTATCTTGAGTGTGTGGTAGCCCCACGACTCACTCCCCTGTATAAAAAAAAGGGGGGAACAGTACCCTACCAAAGGGTCCCCATGTAACATTCTTAATCATATACTCTTAATTTTAAATTTTTTAACCTTGGACCTTGATGGACACATGGCTGCAGAAAGATTTTGGAAGTCCACAACAAAAGAACATTATGCCTCACTCATGTGGAAAGATCCTCTTACTAATAAATGGAATGTACCTGATCCAGTCCTTATCTGGGGATGAGGATCAGCATGTATCTACTCCAAAGAAGCTGATTCAGCCAGATGGCTGCCTGAAAGATTAATAAGACAAACTAACCAATTATCCAGGAATAACTCCCATTCCTGAGATAAATCTAATCCTTTTATCCACAGGCAATACAAGATGTTGCATTCCCTGACAGTGAACCTCCTATTCGGCATTTATACACCTTGGACATTCTCGACCTCCACCATTCATGAACCTTGGAATATAACCTGGCAAATCATTGCACCACGCTCTCGGTCTGTGGTGACCCAAGTCAGCGGAACTCACCCTCGAGGTACCTGGTGGCCTTCACTGAAAGTAGATATATGTTACCTGCTCTCCCAGGATCCTGAATCAAGCAAGTTTACTAAGGACAAGGCCCCCCCACGTGGCCATCCTGGATGCCATACAAATTTGGCAATAGATGTGTTAAAAAAGACTGCAGAAGTAGAAACCGAAACCCAAACTACAAATGGATAATAAGGCAAAAGGAAGCAACACAAACCTATAAGTTATAACCTTAAATATTAATGGACTAAATTCCCCAATCAAAAGATATAGACTGGGAGATTGGATTAGGAAACAGAATCCATCGATATGCTGTCTACAAGAAACACATCTTACCTTCAAGGACAGGCACCACCTTAAAGTGAAGGGATGGAAAAAAATATTCCAAGCAAATGGTACCAAAAAGAAAGCAGGTGTTGCTATTTTAATATCGGACAAAATAGACTTCAAAGTAAAAGAAATCAGAAGAGACAAAGAAGGCCATTACATTTTCATCAAAGGAACAATCCACCAAGAAGATTTCACAATTATGAATATATATGCCCCAAATTCTGGTGCACCAAACTTTATAAAGACAATTCTCCAGGACCACAAGTCACAGACTAACCCCAGCACACTCATAGTGGGAGATTTCAATACCCCACTGAGTCCTTTGGATAGGTCAACAGGACAAAAAATAAACAGAGAGACATCTGAACTGAACGATATGATACACCAAATGGACCTCATAGACCTCTACCGAACATTCCATCCTAATACCAGAGAATACACTTTCTACTCAGCACCCCACGGAACATTCTCCAAAATCGACCACATCCTGGGACACAGAAGAAACCTCTACAAATACAAAAAGATTGAAATAATTTCATGCATCCTGTCAGACCACAGTGCAATGAAGCTCAACATCAACACCAGGACAAGCCCTCCTGCCTACAAGAACACATGGAGACTAAACAACACACTCTTGAATAATGAATGGGTCAAGGAAGAGATAAAGAAAGAAATAAAAACATTCCTGGAACTGAATGACAATGACAATACAACACAACAAAACCTATGGGATACCTTAAAAGCAGTCCTAAGAGGGAAGTTTATAGCCCTGGGTGCCTACATTAGAAAAACAGAAAGAGCACAAGTGAATGATCTAACACTACAGCTAAAAGCACTTGAGAGGCAACAACAGATGAACCCTAAACGCAACAGACAGGAAGAAATAACAAAAATCAGAGCAGAAATCAATGAAATAGAAACAAAGAAAACAATACAAAAAATCAATGAAGCCAAAAGTTGGTTCTTTGAAAGAATAAACAAGATAGACAGACCTCTAGCCCAGTTAACAAAAAGAAAGAAGGAACAACTCCAAATCAATACAATCTGTGATGAAAAGGGAAATATCACAACGGACAAGGAAAAGATCAAGAAAATTATATGGGAATATTACAAGAACCTATATTCTACCAAGTTTGAAAATCTAGAAGAAATGGATGAATATCTGAAATCCTGGGAATCACCAAAGCTTGGCCAAGAGGAGACCAGCAGCTTAAACAGACCCATAACATATGAAGAAATAGAGGATGTAGTAAGAAGCCTCCCAACTAAAAAAAGCCCAGGCCCAGACGGTTTCACAGCAGAATTCTATAAAACATTTCAAAAAGACCTACAACCATTATTTCTGAAACTGTTTAGAAGTATACAATCAGAGGGAATTCTCCCAAATTCCTTCTATGAAGCCAACATCACTCTATTACCAAAACCAGGCAAAGATCCAACTAAAAAGGAGAATTATAGACCCATCTCCCTCATGAACACAGATGCCAAAATTCTAAACAGAATACTGGCAAATCGCATACAGACCCACATCAAGAAGATCATCCATCATGACCAAGTTGGATTCATACCAGAGATGCAGGGATGGTTCAACATACGAAAATCAATAAACATCATCAAACACATAAACGGAATCAAAGACAAAAACCACACCATCATCTCAATTGATGCTGAAAAAGCCTTTGACAAAATCCAGCATCCCTTCATGCTTAAAGTCCTAGAAGGAATTGGATTGGAGGGATCATTCCTCAATGTAATCAAAGCCATATACAGGAAACCCACAGCCAATATCATCCTAAATGGGGAAATGACAGAAACATTCCCTTTAAAGGTAGGAACTCGGCAAGGCTGCCCCCTATCACCACTCCTCTTCAATATAGTGCTTGAAACACTTGCTAGAGCAATAAGGCAAGAAAAGGATATTAAAGGAGTACTAATTGGAAAAGAGGAAGTCAAACTATCCCTATTTGCTGATGATATGATTGTTTACTTAAGGGATGCAAAAAACTCCACCAGAAAACTCCTAGAAACGATTAACAGCTTCAGCAAAGTGGCAGGATACAAAATTAACCTTAGAAAATCAATGGCCTTTCTTTACACCAAGAACAAGCAACTGGAGAAAGAATTCAAAGAGACCTTCCCACTCACAATAGCCTCAAAAACAATAAGATACCTAGGAACAAACCTAACCAAAGACACCAAAGACCTCTACAACAAAAATTTTAAACCCTTAAAGAAAGAAATTGAAGAAGACCTCAGAAGATGGAAAAACCTCCCATGCTCATGGATTGGGAAAATTAACATTGTAAAAATGTCCATTTTACCAAAACTCTTGTATAGATTTAATGCAATCCCAATCAAAATCCCCAAGAGTTTCTTCACAGGCTTGGAAACAAAAGTTCTTAAATTCATTTGGAAAAACAAAAGACCCCGAATAGCCAAATCAATCCTGAGTGAAAAGAGCTACACAGGAGGGATCTCTATACCAGATTTTAAACTATACTACAGGGCTATAGTCATAAAAACAGCCTGGTACTGGCACAAAAACAGACCTGTTGACCAATGGAACAAAACCGAAGATCCAAATCTGAGCACATACAATTTCAGCCATCTCATATTTGACAAGGGGGCCAAGAAACCACAATGGAGAAAAGACAGCATCTTCAGCAAGTGGTGTTGGCAAAACTGGATCACCACTTGTAGAAGAATGAAATTAAACCCCTACCTCTCACCCTGTACAAAAGTCAACTCCAGATGGATTAAAGACCTCAACGTGAAACCCCAAACTCTGAAGGTGATAGAAGAAAAAGTTGGCAGCAGACTACAAGACATAGGCGTAGGAAAAGACTTCCTAAATCAGACAGCAGCTGCACAAGAATTAAGGTCGACAATTGACAAATGGGACCTCATCAAACTCAAAAGCTTCTGTACATCAAAAGAAACAATCAAGGAAGTGAAGAGAAATCCCACAGAGTGGGAGGAAACCTTCACTGCAGATACATCTGACAAAGCATTGATTTCCAGAATATATAAACTACTCAAAAAACAAAGAAAAAAGAAAACAAACGACCCGCTCAATAGATGGAGCAAAGAACTGAACAGAGACTTCACAAGCGAGGAATTAGAGATGTCTGAGAAACACCTCAAGAACTGCTCAACATCACTAATCATTAAGGAAATGCAAATCAAAACCACTTTAAGATATCATCTTACTCCAGTAAGACTGGCTAGGATCAAGAAAACAAATGATACCAAGTGCTGGAGAGGTTGTGGGGAAAGGGGAACACTCATCCACTGCTGGTGGGAATGTAAACTCGTACAGCCACTATGGAAAGCAGTGTGGAGAACCCTTGGAAGACTTGGAATGAACTTGCCACCCGACCCAGCCATACCACTCCTGGGCATGTACCCTCAAGACTTACGCCACCACAGAGATACATGCACGGCCATGTTTATTTCAGCTCTCTTCACAATAGCAAAGAGCTGGAACCAACCTAAATGCCCCTCAACTGACGAATGGATAGAGAAAATGTGGTACATCTACACAATGGAGTTCTATGCAGCAGTAAAGAAAGACGACATCACGAGCTTTGCAGGAAAATGGCTGGAGCTAGAGGACATCATGCTGAGTGAAGTAACACAGTCCCAGAAAAACAAACGATGAATGGTATCCCTCATCTGTGGATGCTAGTGCCAATTACCTAGTTGTAAGTATTTCTTGTGTAGGGCCCCCTGAGCTTTTGTCCAAAGCAGTTGGGCATAATGCATATTGGAAACAACATCAACAACAACAGCAATAACAACAACAGAAAGGACTGCATCAAAGAACTGATTGAAACAGTGAACTTCTGCTCAAAACATTCAACTTCCTCATGGAGAATATTGAGAAAGAGATGAAAAGCATGTTTGGCAGAATGCATGAGCTCTGGTGGGGTCGGGGAATGGGGGGGACAAGGGTCTAGATTTGTTAAAAAATTAAAAATAAATTTATGTGAAAGAAAAAATAACATAGATGCAAAAATTCTCAACAAAATTCTTGCAAATTACATACAAACACACATCAAAAAAATCATCCATGATGATGAAGTTGGATTTATACCAGAGATGCAGGGATGGCTCAACATAAATAAATAAATAAATAAATAAATAAATAAATAAATAATAAATATCATGAAACACATAAATGGACTGAAAGTCAAAAACCACAGGATCATCTGAATTGATGCAGAAAAAGCCTTTGACAAAAATCTAGCATCCCTTCATGCTGAAAATCCTACAGGGAATTGGACTAGAGAGAACATTCCTCAACATAATAAAAACCATATACAAAAAACCCACTGCCAACATCATCCTAAATGGAGAAAAATTAGAAGCATTCCCTTTAAAGGAGGAAACCTGGCAAATCTGCTCCCTCTTGCCACTCCTTTCCAATACAGGGCTTGAAAGCTTGCTAGGACAATAAGGCAAGAAAGGGAAATTAAAGGAGTACTAATTTGAAAAGAGGAAGTAAACCTATCACTTTTTGCAGATGATATGATAGTTTAACTAAGAGATGCTAAAAACTCCACCAGAAAATTCCTAGAAATGATTAAAAGTTTCAGTAAAGTGGCAGGATACAAAATTAACCTAGAAAAATCATTAGCCTTTCTTTTTTTTTTAATTTTTTTAATTTATTTATTTTTTATGCCTATGAACATACTGTGTGCATGTAGGTTTGTGCACCCCTGTTGTGCAATGCCACAGAGGTTAGAAGAGGGTGTTGTATTCCCCTGGAACTGGAGTTAAAGACAGTTCTCAGCCGCCATGTGGGTGGTGGGAAATTGAACCCGGGTCCTCTGCAGGAGCAGTTGGCCCTTTTAACCACTGAGCCATCTCTCCAGCCCCTCATTAGCCTTTATTTACACCAACAATAAGCAACTGGAGAAGGAATATAAGGAGACCTTCTCAATCACAATACCCTGAAGAAAAAAAAAGAAAGAAAGAAAGAAAAACTGGGAACAAACCTAACAAAACACACCAAAGACCTATACAACAAAACTTTTTAAAACCCTGAAAAAGGAGATTGAAGATGCCGTCAAAAGATGGAAAGTCCTCCCAAGCTCATGGATTGGAAAATTAATATAGTAAAAATGTCCATCCTATCCAAATTAATATACAGATTCAATGAAATCCCAATAAACATCCCCATGAGGTTATTCACAGACTTGGAAATAAGAATCCTTAAATTCATATGGAAAAACAAAAGACCCCTAATAGCTAAAGCAACCCTGAGTGAAAAGTGCAATACAGCGGGGGATTACTTTACCAGACTTTAAGCTATATTATAGGCCTATAGTTATAAAGACAGCCTGGGGCTGGAGAGATGGCTCAGCTGTTAAGAGCACAGACTGCTCCTGAAGAGGAATTGGGTTCGATTCCCAGCACCCACATGGTGGCTAAGAACCTTCTTTAAGATGGTTGTGGTGGCACACACCTTTAATCCTAGCACATGAGAGGCAGAGGCAGGCAGATCTCTGTGAGTTCAAGGCCAGCCTGGTCTACAGAGTGAGTTTCAGGCCAGCTAGGGTTATAGGGAGACCCTGTCTCCAAAAAAAGAACAAAAAATACCAATTGACCCCAATGGAACAAAATTAAAGATCCAAACTTAAGATCATACAATTTCAGGCACCTCATATTCAACAGAGGGGCCAAAAAAACTCAATGGAGGAAAGATAGCATCTTCAGCAAATGGTGTTGGCAAAACTGGATCGCGATTTGTCGAAGAACAAAATTAATCCCCTACCTCTCATCGTGTACAAAAGACAACTCCAAGTGGATCAAAGATCTCAACGTGAAACCTGAAACTCCGAAGGTGATAGAAGAAAAAGTTGACGGCAACCTACCAGTCATAGGCATAGGAAAAGATTTTCTAAATAAAACAGCTGCCACACAGGAAATAAGGTCAACAGTTGACAAATGGGACTTCATCAAACTCAAAAGCTTCTGTACAGCAAAAGAAACAGTGAAGTGAAGAGAAAACCCACAGAGTGAGAGGAAACCTTCACCAGTGATACATCTGACAGAGCAATAACATCCAGAATATATGGACTACTCAAAAAACAAAAAAGTAAGAAATCAAATGACCTACTCAAAAGATGGAATAAAGAGCTGAACAGAGACTCACCAGTGAGGAAGTAAAGATGACTGAGAAACGTCTTAAAAAGTGTTCAACATCCTTAACAATTAAGGAAATGTAAATTAAAACCACTCTAAGTAATCATCTCACTTCAATAAGACTGGCTAAGTTCAAGAAAACAAGACACCAAATATTCCTAAACTGAGTAGTGGATAACAAAAATGTAGTAGATCTACACAATAGAGTTCTATGCAGCAGTAAAGAACGATGACGTCATGAACTTTGCAGGTAAGTGGATGGAACTGGAAGCCATTATGCTAAGTGAAGTAACACAGTCCCAGAAAAAAAAAAAAAAATGAAGGCGAGTGGTTTCCATCATTTGTGGATGCTAACACCAAATCCCCAGTTGAAAGGCAAACTGAGCAGGGTGTGGTGGGGCACGCCTTTAATCCTAGCACTTGGGAGGCAAAGGCAGGTGGATCTTTGTGAGTTCAAGGCCAGCCTGGTCTACATAGCGAGTTCCAGGACAGCCAGAGCTACAGGGAGACCCTGTCTCAAAAAGACCCCCCCCAAAAAAGGCAAGCTGAGCAACATTACTGTCATGTTTCTTTTTATCTGAAATCAACTGTGCTGTTATAATGTGAATCTCTTAATGGGCTCTAAAATTGACCTATCACTTATTTTCAGAGATTGTAATTACTGTATATGGGTGGAATATTTTAGAGTAACATAAAATTAAAGGGAAAAATGTGAATTCCAGAACTAATTTTGAAATTAACATACAGTTTATTCTCTGAGGTCATAATTTGGATACATAAGTGATGTTTATATAGATATATTTTGGAGGAATACGAAGGGGAGGGAACATCAGAACATAGGGACTGGGTCAAAGAACTGACTGATACAGTTAAATTCTTCCCCAAACAACAAGCCTCTGCAGAAAAAAAAATCCTTGGAAAGACTGAGAGAAAAATGCAAGACATATATGGCAGAATGCATTAACTGGGGTGGGGTGGGGAACAGGGAAAGGTGAATGTAGACAAATTGGACTGAAAGATTATATATGAAATGCACAACATATCAATAAAAAAGCAGTGTAAAAATGGCTTTAAGAAGTAATGTGTGTGACACATTTTATTGTAAAGAAAATCTGAAATAAATTATGAGTCAAAATACTTGTCTCTTTGCTGCAGTATTTATCATGAGGTTCATAATTATCTCACTTTCTGTTCCTAGCAGTGTTATCAGAATGTTATCATTAAGTAATAATTATGCAATTCATAAGAAACTTAATTTCAAAATGAACTGCAAATTTTATCATACTCATAAGTAACTTGAAATTTATAAAATGGAAAATACAATTTACAGATGCAATTTTTAGTATAAATTACACCATACATTTTGGTGAATTTAAAGAATTCAAGGGAATTTTTTATCATCATTTACTTTTGTACTCAGTGTATCTTCTTTTGTAGAAGTACATATATTAAAATATAGAAATCGTTGCTTTCTGGGAATAAGGTCATGAATACAGTGGAATAGGACTTTCTAGTACTTGTCTCCACAGAAGAACATGAAGAATGAAAACACATGAACTAGAGATTCTGAAGAAGAGAGATTCTAGAACTTAGCTACAACACAGCAATAAGTCCCATTGAAGAGGCCGAGAGTTTTTCATTGTCACTTTCCTCAGCCAACCAACATGGAGTAGAAAGAATTGGCCCCACATAGGAGATTGGAGGAAACTGACATCTTAGGAGGAAGGAAAGCATCAAGTGGTTTTGTGTGACATATGTCCCATTGATCCATTTCCAGCATCAAGAAATAGGTAAAGAGACTAGCTTGTTCTTGAGCCTCCATCTGAACAGTTAAGTGCTTACTTCACATGCCCAAGTCCATAGGTACTGGGAGGAGGGGGAGTCTCTGGGATCTCACCATCTTAATTTGGTCATTTCCAATGAATAAAGTAAAAAAATAAAATAAAAATAAATAAGAATCAAGGTGTTCAAAGATACCTAAAACTGAACACCTGACCATCTGTAATATTTTTGTTTTTCTAACTTTGTAGATTCTTTCTGTTTGGATAGGACTTTGTACAGAGGAATTTTCTGCTTCTTCCAGCTACTGCAGGGTAGTGCCTAGGTTTCCCACAGTGGAGTCTTCACCTGGGCTCTGTTGGCTCTCCGGAAGGTAGGCCCATACCATATTGCTATTCTATGAGGGAGGACAGTACCCATTAGGATGAAATGTTACCTTTCAAAAGTGAAAATAGATTAGATTTTGCTTTTAATCCATGGAATTACTTGGAATGTTTTACAAATGTTTGCTACTATAACAAAAGGTAATTATAAATGTGAAAATCTCAACGTGCGTTTTAAAATATCTGGCATTATGCTCATAGTTCCTTAAATATTGTACCCACATTTGCTCAGCTCCTCCCAGTTGGAACTCTGGAAAGAGGTATAGACAGTGTGGTGGAAAAGTAATGAGTAATAGAGGGAGTGGCGCAAGGAGAAAGCAGCCTTTGGTTATCAGCCTTCAGTTACAAGGTCTGATTAGGACAGGATAACCTCAAGGGAAGTCAGAGTCAGGGAAAGAAACAATGAAAGTTTAGGACTGGAGAGCTCCATAGCAGAACTCAGAGTCTGCTAACTTTTGTGCATAGACGTCCTCTTTTATGTTGCACTTGGGTCGTCAGTTGTCTTTTTCTGTTTGGCTACTGATCTCCCAGCACTCTCAGCATGGATTTCTGCCCACTTGAGTTTATTCAGAACATTTATTTGTTTCTCATATTTCTCTCTCTCTCTCTCTCTCTCTCTCTCTCTCTCTCTCTCTCTCTCTCTCTCTCTCTCCTTCCCTCCCTCCCTCCCTCCCTCCCTCCCTCCCTCCCTCCCTCCTTTTCTTCAACAGCATTCAGACACTCTAAGTTGTGTCCATCAGTCTTATCTACCCATCCACCTATTGCAACAAGAAATCTGTCAGCCAAGCGCATTCTTCCATGTAGTAGAAGTCTCCTTCGGTAATATAAATCAGCAATTTATGAGCCACTTCTTCGTATTTGTCTACCCCTTCTAAAATGTGCTTAGCTTCTTTTAGATAGGTTTCCTACTGTTTCTTCTTTTCTTCATCTTTTAAGACCTGACTTTCGGTAACCTTCATATATGACTCATTCTCATCAGCAGCTTTTTCTGCTTCTACCAGCTACTGTAGACAATATCTAGATACTCCTAACCACGATCCATTTCCTCTCAAAACAACTTAACCCTGTGGTTTGAGGAACCACTTTTCTCTCAACTTCCTACTATAAGTACTAGACCCTCTATCCTCTGAATTTCCATGCTGCTTCCAGAACCTTGTGCATCATTATCTAGACGAAGGCAGTTTCAGCTATGGTGCACACAGAGATGCTTCTAGAACTTGAGTCCTTACCTCCTCCACTTAGTACTGTTGCCACTTGTCTCCCTTCACCTTGTCTACTCCCTGGTTGAAAATGAGGGAATGAGAAAAGGATTCTGGGCAAATTGAAAGCAATGAGTGATAGTAGCTATACTTATATCAGACAGAACAGATGTAAATACAGTAATTTAAAAAAAAGTGGGGGCTGGAGAGATGGCTCAATGGTTAAGAGCACCGATTGCTCTTGCAGAGGACCCGGGTTCAATTCCCAGCACCCACATGGTGGCTAAGAACCGTCTTTAACTCCAGTTCCAGGGGAATCCGACACCCTCTTCTGACCTCTGCAGCATTGCATGACACTGGTGCACCTACCTACATGCAGACAGTATACTCATACACATTAAAAAAAGCAAAGTGTTGGGGCGGGAGAGATGGTCTAACTGTTTAGAGTGCCGACTGCTCTTGCAGAGGACCCAAGTTCGATACCACAGCACCCACATGGCGGCTGAGAACTGTCTGAAACTCCAATTCCAGGAGAACTCCAGTTCCAGGGTAATCTGAGACCCTCTTCTGACCTCCGCAGCATTGCACGACATGGGTGCACAAACTTGCATGCAGACAGTACATTCATACACGTACAGAAATAAATAAAATAAAAAAAATTTAAAAAAAGAAATGAAAAAGAAAACATCATACCTTTTTAAGTCTGAATACTCAGCAGCCAGTCACATATGGAAAAGGGAGGGGTTTTAGAGAGAGAGTGAAGAAAACTAAAGTACCAGCAAAAAAAAAAAAAAACAAATGTTTATTTTATAGCCAATATCTGAAATAAAGCGATAGGAACAGAAGAAAATAGAAATGTTATACATTTTTGAATTGGGAATAGGCAGACACATCTAGCCTATTACTAAACTAAATATATTTAGTTTAGTAATAGGCAGACACATCTAGCCTATAACTCCATAACTAAAGTGCTGAGTGCAGAAATCTGGGGAAGAAAACTACAGTTACCCCTTGAGGGCATAATTATTTATCCCATCTATCTAAGAGGGCCTTAAGTAAATTACCTGTACTGTGGGAGTGTAATCTTTATTTGATCAGGTGATAAAGAGGCCTGGCTGGATTAACTGTTATGTTTTGAGTGGCTTGGAATGTTAGACATACATGGAATTGACCAGAAGAAAATAACTTGTCCTTAATGGGACTCAATAAAACTTGGATCAAAGCTACTGTAACATTCCTGGCCTCTGAAAAGATAACTCTAAAATCATTTAAAAGATTATTTAAATTAGGAAGTATTATAATCCATTTTCACCATGAAAACCTAGAGATCCAATTATTAAACTGTTTACCAAATGGATTAGAATCTGAACTGCAGTTTAAATCCCACCCTCATATATCACCTCCAGGCAAGTATTCATTTAACAGGAGAAAATAAACCTATGGTCCCTCTGATCCTAGCAGAACCGATAACATGCATGGAACCACTGTTTGGGGGTCCTTTTCATAAGAAATCTGTCAAGTTAATATCTCCTTTAATCAGAGAGAGCTGGAAGATCAGAACAAATGTGGAAATTGAACACAGTATGGAACAATCAATGAATTGAAAAAACAATCAAAAGATACACAATTCTTGTGAAAAAATAAAAAACACAGCACAACAAAGCATATGAAATATAAGCAAGCCATTCTTAAAGTGGCCCTTTTTTTCAAAGCCAATTTTCTTAAAGTGGCCTTTTACATGATAAAGTCTGCATTAAACTAAAAGGATCTAATAACCTAATCATGTACCAAAAAGCAAGTTAGCAAACTAATATTCATCAACTGGAAGAAAAAATGATAAGGATCAATGCACAGATGAATTAATGACTAACAAATCAAACATTGTAGAGAACTGAGGCACAATAAAAGCCATACACAGAGAACACACCAAGAGACTCACTTTGAGAAATCAGTAAGTTTATTCCTGCTACCAAGCTTGAGGAGAGTTCCCTCACCAGAGAACTGGAGCGCCAAGCTGAGTCTCTTTCAGAATTTATAGGTCCCCCTGCACTATCAATGCACCGATAGGTATGTAACCTACATGATTATTAGCACAGTTGCCCAAAGATCATCAAAAGGGAATTCTTTCTGCAAGCATCTTTGCAGAAGCAGATATTTAGAGCAGGTGTTAAGATAGTGGTTTCTGTTTGTTTTAATTTATTTTTATTTTATATCTATGAGTGTTTTTCCTCATGTTATGTTCCAATGTTATGTATCATTAGGAAATTAGGAGTTTTAACTCTCACATAAATGTTAGGATTAAGAGTTGAAAGAGGCTGGGTGCGGTAGTGCACGCCTTAAATCCTAGCTCTTGGGAGGCAGAGGCAGGTGGATCTTTATGAGTTCAAGGCCGGCCTGGTCTACAGAGTGAGTTCCAGGACAGGTGGGGCTACAGGGAGATCCTGTCTGGAAAAGTAAAAAAAAAAGAGTTGAAAGAGATGCAGGTAGAAAAAAAAAGCAGCCAATCATATAAAATCCATATCCACTTTTATTAGTCTATGAGGCATGACTACTGACCAACAAGAGTCTGCAGTAGCCACAAGGGCCAAACAGCAAGGGAGCTTAAGCACTTTTGTGTAAATACAAAGCCATGGGTTTGGGGTAGAGAATTTTTAAGCACTCCATTCTTTCCCAATAGATAAGGGTTTCTGGAGGGCTGGTTTGCAGAATCTTGTGGTTGGGATTTATGGGGGTCCTGGACAGGCTTATTTGCAAAGCAAGTATTTCTTTATGGTTTACAGGGTTTAATAAAGGTCTCCCTTCAAGTACACCAAGTGCATACAATGCCTGTGGAGGAAAACATGGGGCTGTTGGATCCCTTTCAAACTGGAATTGCTGATGGTTTTCAGCCAACATGTGCACTGAGAGCTGAATACAGGTTCCTGATAAGAGAGTAAGTTCTCTTAACCACTGAGACTTCTCTCCAACCCCATTAAGATATTTTGTATGAGGTTTTTATCACAGATGCTTTAGCAAACAAGGCAGTTGCATGTAGATATTCCACTAGAAAACTTTGATATTTATCTTTTTAATATGTTTTTGCATTTTAAATCATATATATTTATTTTTATTTCATGTGTATTAGTATTATGCCTGCATGTGGGCTAGTGCACCTCATGTTGTGAAGCGCCCATGGAGGACAAAAGCAGGTGTCAGGTCCCCTGGAAATGAACAGTTGTTAGGCACCCTGTAGGTGCTCAGATTCAAACCTTGTCTTCAAGAATAGCCAGGGTTCTTAACAGTTGAAACATTTCTCCAGCCTCTATATCTATTTCTTAAAATTTCTTTCTTTCTCCATTTTAGTTTTGATTCTATTTTTCAACACAAATTTTATTTTATTTTTTCCTCTTTTACTTATTATTTTTAAGGGATTCTACAATATAATAGCACAGTTGTTTTCAGATAACATTGACGTTACTCAGTTTGCCATACAATTAGGTAATTGGTGCATTTTTTTGGAGTGAGCCAAATTATTAAGCTTAACCAATGAATGTAAGTAACATTCATGTAAAACCAATTTGCAAGTATCTATGTCCAAATTTTGAACAACCCAAGGTTCCCATAGTCCAGTTGGAGAAGCTTATATGCACAAGCATGTTGATCAAATAGGAGTCCAGTCTACATTGCTATAGTCTCATGATTCACCCCAATCTCTCTGTAGCCCTTACATTCTACCATACCTCCTCTTCCACAAGTTGTTCCCTAGGCTTTGGGAAAGGGGCACAAGTGGGTGAGAAACAAAACAGTCTATTTTCTCTGGAGATGTCATTTTGGACTCTAGTCTGTTCAGGTTGTTCCCCTTCATGGGCTGACAGCTTATCCAGGGATACCTTTTTAATCTTACTAACAAAGCATAAGCAATTAGATGTACAGGCATTTAAGCAGTACTAATTATTATGGCAAGATAAGCTGTGAGCATAGACACAGATGCTTGGATGGTATGCTAATCCACAAACTGGTTTCTCTATAAAGGGTGACAAGTTCTTACTGTGGCTTACAACATCTCTTAACCACTAGAGGGCATAAGTTTGTGGCATCTGCTGTGAGTTATTCCTCCAAGGAGAGAGCTAATAGCCAATTAGATTTGGGACAAATATAGACACGTGGCTGCCACTTTTGCCCAGTATCTCCAGCAGTGGAGGTGTAGCTGATACTGATGGAGGAGCCTTTATAACACCAATACAAGTTGAGTACTATATTCTAAAATTTACAAATCAGTCATAATGCAATGTTAACACATACAGAAGTGACATTAAACTCATGGCTATATTTCTTTTCCCCATCACAGGAAATATAAATGAAACTACGAACGTACTTTTAAAGCAAAATAAAGTTGACTATAGATAAAAATGACTCGGTAAAAACAGACACATCAAATAAACACAGCTATATATTACAAATAATGATGAGACTCTTTAAAGCAATTCTTAGCCATCAAATTTGCTAACCATAACACATATCAACACTGAGCCATGAATTGAAAATCTGTAAGACCAAGAAGTAAGACAGTTGATGTGGTAATTAAAGTCTTTCTCATCACAAGAAAAGCCCGTGATCTGATGGCTTTCATAAAGAATTAATGTCAATTATTCTCAGAGCAATCCAAATGTGAAGGAATAAAGTTATTATAAGCTCATCTTTAGGGGCTAGAATTAACCTGATTCCAAAAGAAAAGAAAAAGTAAATAAATAAAAGGAAAGAAAATTGGTATTAATTAAAAAAAATTTTATTATTATTTATTTTTGTATGTGTATGAATGTCTATTGTCTGCATGCAGGTCTGTGCACCACCCGTGTCGTGCAATGCCGCGGAGGTCAGAAGAGGGTCTCGGATTCCCCTGGAACTGGAGTTCTCCTGGAATTGGAGTTACAGACAGTTCTCAGCCGCCATGTGGGTGCTGGGGATCGAACCCGGGTCCTCTGCAAGAGCGTCGGTGCTCTTAACCGCTAGGCTATCTCTCCAGCCCCGGTATTAATTTTAAAGTGAAGTTCGATACGAAAATCCTCAATGCAAAATTAAATACTTGTAATCAAAAGCTTTCCATAAATAAATGAATAGGGCTTATTCGTGTGATACAAGAACAAAACTTTATATATTAATCAATATGCTATACTATATTTATAGAATGAAAGAAGAAAGTCATGCTATTATGTCAATAGATGCAGAAAGGGAAACATTTGGCACAATTCAAAATTATCTCTCTGTATATAATTCAATCAAAAATGCATAGAATGGAGCTCAAGATAATGACTATACAGGATAAATACCTGACATGCTAATCAATTCTAAAACTTAAGACCATTCCTTTAAGATCATGAACAAAACAAGAGCTCTTATCACATCCAAAAACATAGAAGCCCTAATAAGAAATTAACAAAGCACAAACAAATCTAAAATTCTCATTCAATCTCTCTCTCTCCTCTCTCTCTCTCTCTCTCTCTCTCTCTCTCTCTCTCTCTCTCTCTCTGTGTGTGTGTGTGTGTGTGTGTGTGTGTGTGTGTGTGTGTGTTTCTCTCCCTCTCTCCTTGGTCTTTTTGAGACAGGATCTTCCTGTAGCCCTAGCTGGTCTGGAATTTACTTTGTAACCTTACAGATATCTGCTGGCCTCTGACTTGGAGTACAGAGAATAAAGGCAAGTGCCATGATGCCTGGTCAAAATAATAATAATAATAATAATAATAATAATAATAATAATTGTTCTTTCTATTGGTCTGAACAATCATTTACAGGGAAAGTTCCCCAAATCACAGGAAAAAAAATTAAAATTGGGATTTATGAGAGTGAAAATCTTCTGCATAGGAAAGAGTGCAAATATAGCCTCTACTGTCATCTGGTTGATGTGTGATGAGAAATGTTGGTAAAAATTCAGAGTAAATGCTTATACAGTTGTGGTGAGAATATAAATTAGTACCAGTGTTTCAGAAAACAGTGTAGAGAGATACCTCAAAATCTAAAACTATACTCAGCTATATGATCCTTCAGCTTGACTTCTGGTTATTTATGCTAAGAAAGTGAATCACCATGGTAATTGATATGTGCACATCAAATTTCATTCAAACATTATTCATACTTGCCAGGATTTCAGTAATGTAACTATTGGTTGATAAAAGAAAAAATGAATATTCATGTATGTAAGCATGAATACGTTTGTGCACAGATAAAAGTAAATGAATATATTATGTCTGTCCATGCCATGCTTGCCTGTAAGTATATGTATATGTTTGTATTTACTGTACATACACATAATGGAAAAATCATTTCTCCATGAAAAGAAAGAAATCTTATTATCTACAACAATCTCAATAAACATATCACAATAAGCAAAAGACAACAGGCACAGATTTACAAAGTTTGCATAATTTCTTTATTTGGAGCCCAAAATGTTGAACAAAGAGAAGCAGAGAGCCAGGGATGAGATGCAGATTGTGAGTCAAAGGCTACAATGTTCCATTTAGGATGTTTGAGTTTCAGAGATTTATTGTAAAATATTCAGGCATGCTATAATAATATAGGTCTTGTTTGTAAACCACATTACAGTTACACCTGGATAAATAAACAGGCTGACTGTTAGCATTAGTTTTAAGACAAGTTTTAACCAAACTCTGAAAAACACACATTCCTTTATGTGTCTCTTATAACTGTGCTCTTGAGTCAAGCTTTACTCATAATTTATTGACACAGTATTCCTAGCATCCATTAGAGAAATAGAAGCTAGGATCCACCTTTATCAGAGAATCTTATCCTTTGATCAATAGTTCCAAAAGTATTTCATATGCACAGACTCCTCAATTATTTTCATTATTTACAATGAGAATATTATGTTTCAAAAGTTGTGAAATATTAAACAAGCACACCAACTATCACATTTAATGTAAGGGTAGAGGGCAAGTGTCTTTGTAAAAGTCATCAGAGTAGATCTTTTCCATATTTCAAAAGTCATTCCTACAGTCTAGCCTTGAGTATTTATATAAATTAGATTTTGTATGCATACTTATTCCAAAGAAAAGAAATGATATGTGGCACTAGTTATGTTAATTTAATTGTTGTAATTCTTTGAAAATGTATACATATATGAAAGCATAATTTATACTCCCTAAATATATGTTTTTTGTCATTTGTCAGTTATACCTAAAGAACACGAAGAATAAGGCAACTGATCAGATATGGAAAAATATAAAATATTCAATGCACAGTTATTTAAACAAAATGCAAGTATTTTATGTTCTGATATTTTCACATTTTGAATAAACTGCATATTATCTAAACTTTCTTTTAGAAAAATAAAGTTATGTTAAAGGTTCCACTGCTATTCTTTGAATACATTTTAAATCTAATGTAAAATTAATTATCTTATTTTTAAAAGTGTCAATGCAAAAGTCTAACTCTAATCCCTAAAGTGATAAGAGATAGTTCATTTTGAAGTCAAATATGCATGGCTGTGGCCTGGGAACACAGATTCAGGTTACCCCAAATTCCATCCTCCCCTATGGTAACAGTGGCATTACAGTTTTATAGTAAAATGATGAAGAAAAAACATAAATCAAGACACTTTTCAAAAATATTGGAGGATAACTTTAGTGGGCAGATCTACTATACATCTCAAATGCTATCCGATGACATTCTTGGCCTTTTGATGGCTGAGGAACTGTTTCTTTTGTTAACATATTTTGTCAGTCACAAGAATATTAAGGTAGAAACAGAGTAGGAAAGGCATGGCTGCTTATTGCTAATCAAGGCCTTACTTAAAATATAAAAAGGCTCTGGAATTGCAACATCCCAAATTCTTCACAGTCATTGAAGTGCTAATCAGTTCTTCAGTCTTGCTGGAAGTTCAGTAGAGGATGCAAGGTTTTCTGGGAACTTTTTCTTTTACAAGATCAATAACAATATGCACACATAATTTGAATTCCAATTTTTAAAAGTGAAACGTTCCACAATTAATAAATATTTAAATCTACCAAAAGTCCTTCCATTATCAAAAATCCGTTATCCAATTCATACTCCAAGTATTCTAGTTTCTCTCCAATTGATGTGATAAAACAGTCTGACTAATGCCAACATGGGGAAGAAAGGGCTTACTTGGCTTACATGTCCTAGGTCACAGTTCAGAACATAGGAGCCCAATGGAGCAACTCAGGGCAGGTACCTGGCAGCTGAAGCACAGACCATAGAGAAATGTTGATTACTAGTTTGTTCTCCTGGCCCATGCTCAGCCTGCTTTCTTATACAATCCACAACAATCTATCAGGGGTTTCATTACCCACAGTGGGCTGGGCTCTCTTATGTCACTCAACAACCAAGAAAATACTCCACAGACTTTGCCAAAGACCACTCCAATAGAAGGAATTCCCCAACTGGGGCTCTCTCAACCCATTCTAACACTACACCCAATCCTTATTTCAACTTCATCATCTTGTGAGAATACTTTCCCCACTGATTATGAAACCAAACACAACATTTTGGAAAGCCAAGAATCCCTAGATCTATAATGTATGTGCTCAAATTTATCTTCAATTGCTGTGACAAAACACTGGCAAAAAACAACTTGGGGAGGAAAAGGTTTATTAGGCTCATATCTTCTGAGTCACAGTTTATCACTTAGGGAACCCAGCACAGGAACCTGGAGGCAGGTGCTGAAACACAGGCCATGGAGGAATGTTTCTTATTGGGCTTGCTTCCCTGGCCATGCTTAACCTGCTTTCTAATGCAATACACAACAATCTGCCCAGGCATGACACTGCCCACAGTGGGCTGGGCCCTCCTAAATTATGCAACAATCAAGAAAATATTCCACAGACATGGCCACAGGCAAGTCCAGTGGACACAGTCCCCAACTGAAGTTCCCTCAACACAGGTATATCAAGTTGACATTAAAGCTATCCATCACAATTGACCCCTGGTCAACTTCACACATCACTATTAAACCACATTTCTATTTCTTGTCCCCATGGTCTGATGTCAACATTAATAACACAATATAAGATAATACAGACTTATCAGCCCCACAGTCCTTAAAAAATTCCAAGCACTTAAAATTTCAGTGTCTTTTAAAAGTTCCTTACCTGTGGGCTCCTATAAAATCCAATACAAGTTCTGTCTTATTTCAAAAGGCAAAAAGAAAAAGGTACACTTAGGTAAAACCAAAGTCCAGCAAGGTAGCTCAAGACTGGATATGTGGGTTTCACTCAAAATCTTCTGGTCTCCAAACACTTTGGGTAGCTCCACTTCTCTGTTTCTGGTGTTCACAGCATACACAACTCATCTCACAGGCCCAAGAGAGCTGCATTCCACACTTGCTGCTGACATTCATGGTCATTACATGTGCCTAGCATCTTCAAAAGCTAGGTTCTCCACTGAAACTGAGACTCCACCTTGACCAATGGAATCTTTTGACATCTCCTGCTGCAAAGACTCAGAATCTCTTAATGACCACTACAGTCCTGGGGGTCTGCATGACAATGAAGGATACACTTTCATGAATGGCTATTCCTGGCCTTTTGCAGTACCAAGCCTCAGCTGTTTTCTGTGACACCTTTAGGCTTTGGACATAAGAACCATGAAGGAGACAATTACACATAACCAAGTCCTACTTCCAGCTTGAGACACAGATTCAGGTCCTCTCTGCACCACAACTTCTGTGTACTAAAACTGAGGAAATACCATAAAATTTCACCTCTATCATGCTGGTCTCTTGTTTACAGCTGATTTTTCAACCCTAGCCAAACATCATCAATTCTCCCAGCAAAGCAAAGGCTTCAATTCAGGTTCTGGTGTCTTCTTAATCAGAGCTAATTCTTTACCTGCAGCTGACCAGAACCTACAGATTCTCAATTCAAAATTTCATACAAAAAGCCCTGATAATCTTGGCTTTTATTTGAAACCTCACAAGCCAGTCCTCCATTGTCTACAACTCTTTTAGCATAACTGTCACAAGCTCCACAGCAACAAAATCTAAGCATTCAATGACTTTTCTAGCCCAAAGTTCCAAACACATCCACAATTCTCCTTGAAACAACAAACACAGGTCAGCCACATGAATACCCCACTCCTGGTACCAACTTCAATTCCATTTTCTCTTCAACTGCTGTGACAACACACTCTGACCAATACTAACTTGTGGAGGAAATGGTTCATTTGGTTTATATTACCCTGATCACAGTTTACCACTTAGGAAGCCCAAGGTAGGAACTCATGGCTAGAGCCTGGAAGTAGGAGCTAATGGAGGAATATTACCTACTGACTTGTTCCCCTGTCCCATGCTCATCCTGATTTCTTTTTTTTTAATTTATTGAAGCTTGTGAATTTCATACATTTCCCAATCAAATTTAGAGCCATTTCCCCATCCATGCCCCCCCACCATAGCACATGCATACTGCCATTTATGTTCAGTCCAGTCCCGCATCTTTTTCTGTCTTATTTAACTTTTTTGAAGTAAAAGTTTAATGTTTTCACTACTTCTTTGAACAAGTCTTTTGTTGTTTTTCCCTTTAATTTTATATGATACACTATATATATATATATATATATATATATATATATATATTTGGTGTGTCATATAAAATTATATATATATATAGTCATATATATTTGGAATACATATACCAAAATGACAGAGTCTGAAAATAAGCTATAGGTTAATTTTTTAATTTATTTTATTGATGTTTTATGTACTTCATACATCATCTTTCAGTCCAATTTACATATATTCTCCTCTCCTTGCCCTCTGACCCCACCCCAGTTCATGCATTCTGCCATAAATGTCTTGCTTTTTTCTCAGTCTTTCCAAAGATTTTTTTTTCTCCAGAGACATGTTGTTTGGGAAGAATTTAACTGTATCAGTCAGTTCTTTGACCCAGTCTTTTTTTTTTTTTTGGTCTTTTTGAGACAGGGTCTTCTTGTAGCCCCAGCTGGCCTGGAACCCACTGTGTAGACCAGGCTGGCCTTGAACTCACAAAGATCTGCCTGCCTCTGCCTCCCTAGTGCTAGGATTAAAGGCGTGTGCCACCACGCCCAGCTTTGACCCAGTCTTTATGTTGTTATTCCCTCCCCTTTATATTGCTCCAAAATGTCTGAAAATAAGTGGTAGGTCAATTCTAGAGGCCGTTAAGAGATGCACATTATAACAGCACAGTTGCTTTCAGATAAAAAGAAATAACAATAATGTTGCTCACCTTGCCTTTCAACTGGGGATTTGGTGTTAGCATCCACAAATGAGGGAAACCATTTGAGTCCTCCCCACCCCTTGGGACTGTGTTACTTCACTTAGCATAATGGCTTCAAGGTCCATCTATTTACCTGCGAACTTCATGATGCCATAATGGTTTACTCCTTCATAGAACTCCACTGTGTAGATGCACCATATTTTTGTTATCCACTTGTCAGTTGAGGGACATGTGGGTTATTTCCAGCTCTTTGTTATTGTGAAGAGAGTTAGAATAAACATAGCTGTGCATGTACCTTGCTGTAGGAAGAGTCTTGTGGGTATATACCCAGGAGTGGTATGACTAAGGCAGGTGGTAGACTCATTTTGAGTTTTGGGTTTTTTGTTTCTTTTTTGGTATTTTTTGAGACAGGGTCTCCCTTTAGGTCCCAGTTGGCCTGGAGCTCACTCTGGGCTGGCCTTGAACTCACAGAGATCCACCTGCCTCTGCCTCCCAAGTGCTGGGATTAAAGGTGTGTATCACCACGGGTTCTCCACAGTGTTTTCCATAGTGATTGTATGAGTTTACATTCCCACCAGCAGTAGATGAGTATCTCCCTTTCCCCACAACCTCTCCAGCATTTGGTGTCTTTTGTTTTCTCAATCTCAGCTAGTCTTATTGGAGTGAGATGTCTTAGAGTGGTTTTAATTTGCATTTCCTTAATTATTAATGATGTTGAACACTTTTTAAGATTTTTCTCAGCCATCTTTACTTCCTCACTGGTGTAGTCTCTGTTCAGCTCTTCACTCCATCTTCTGAGTAGGTCATTTGTTTTCTTACTTCTTTGTGTTTTGAGTAGTCTATATATTCTGGATCTTAATGTTCTGTCAGATGTATCACTGGTGAAGGTTTCATTTCACTCTGTGTGTTATCTCTTCACTTCACTGATTGTTTCTTTCACTGTACAGAAGCTTTTGTGTTTGATGAGGTTCCATTGTCAACTGTTGTCCTTATTTTCTGCATGGCTATTGTTGGATTTAGAAAGTCTTTTCCTATAACTATGTCTTATAAGTTGCTGCCAATTTTTTCTTCTATCACCTTCAGGGAGCTGGGTTTCACATTGAGATCTTTGATCCAGTTGGAGTTGATTTTTGTACAGGGTGAGAGGTAGGGGTTTAATTATGTACTTCTACAAATGGTGATCCAGTTTTGCTAACACCATTTGCTGAAGAGGCTATCTTTCCTCTATTGAGCTTTTTTGGCCCCTTTGTCAAATATGAGGTGGGTGAAATTGTATGAGCTCAAGTTTGGATCTTCAATTTTGTTCCATTGGTCAATGGGTTTGTTTTTGTGCTGTCTTTATTACTATAGCCCTGTAACATTGCTTGAAGTTGGTAAAGTAACACCCCCTGTATTGCACTATTCAGGATTGCTTTAGCTATTCAGGGTCTTATGGTTTTCCATATGAATTTAAGAGCTGCTTTTCACAAGTCTGTGAAGAAGCTCATGGGGATTTTGATTGTGATTGCATTGAATCTGTATATTAATTTGGGTAGAATGGACATTTTCACTATATTAATTTTTTCCAATCCATTAGGATGGGAGGTTTTTCAGTCTTCTAATGTCATTTTCAATCTCCTTCTTCAGAATTTAAATTTTTTTGTTGTAGAGATCTTTGGTGTCTTTGCTTAAGTTTGTTTCCTGGTATTTTTTAGGCTACTGTGATCTGGAAGGTCTCCTTATATTCCTTCCTGAGTTGCTTATTGGTAAAAAGAAAGGCTAATGACTTCTCTAGGTAAATTTTGTATCCAGCCACTTTACTGAAATTTTTAATTATTTCTAGGAGTTTTCTGGTGGAGTTTTTGGCATCTCTTACTTAAACTACTATATCATCTGCAAAAAGGGATAGTTTTACTTCCTCTTTTCTGATTAGTACTCCTTTAATTTCCCTTTCTTATCTTATTACCCTAGCAAATGTTTCAAGCACTACATTGAAGAGGAATGGCAATAGGGAGCAGCCTTGTGGGTTCCCTCCTTTAAGGGGAATGCTTCTAATTTTTCTCCATTTAGGATGAGTTTGGCAGTGGGTTTATTGTATATGGCTTTGATTATGTTGAGGAATGCTCCCTCCAGTCCAATTCCCTCTAGGACTTTAAGCTTGAAGAGATCTTGGATTTTGTCAAAGGCTTTTTCTGCATCAATTGGTGTCCTAGTTTGTCTTCCATTGCTGTGACAAAACACTCTGACCAACACCAACTTGGGGAGGAAAGGGTTTATTCAGCTTACATCTCCTGGGTCACAGTTCATCACTTAAGGAGCCCAAGGCAGGAACTCAGGGCAGGAACCTGGAGGCAGGAGCTGAAGCACAGGCCATGGAGGAGTACTGTTCACTGGCTTGCTTCCCTGGCTCATGCCCAGCCTGCCTTCTTATACTGTACACAACAACCTGCCCAGGGTGGCACTACTCATTGTGGGCTGGGCTCTCCCACACTGCTTGACCATCAAGACAGTACTCCACAGATGTGGCCACAGGCCAATCCAATGGAGCCAATTTCTCAATTGAGGCTCCCTCAACCCAGGTGTGTCAAGTTAACCCTAAAGCTATACAGCACAATTTGTATGGTTGTATGATTTTTGTCTTTCAGTCCATTTATGTGTTTTATGATATTTACTGATTTAATTGATTTATATATGTTGAACCATCCCTGCATCTCTGGCATGAATCCAACTTGATCATGATGGATGATCTTTTTGATGTGGGTCCATATGCGATTTCAAAGTATTTTGTTGAGAATTTTTCTGTCCGTATTCATTAATGAGATGGGTCTATAGTTTTCTTTTTTGGTTGTGTCTTTGCCTGGTTTTGGTATTAGAGTGATGTTGGCTTCATAGAAGGAATTCAGGCGATTTCCCTCTGTATCCTTCTGAAAAGTTTGAATAGTAATGGTTGTAAGAACTCTGCAAATGTTTTATAGAATTTTGCTGTGAAACCATCTGGGCCTGCCTGGCCTTTTTTTATTTGGGAGGTTTTTTATTACATCTTCAATTTCCTCAAATATTATGGTTCTGTTTAAACTATCCATCTCTTCTTCATTAAGCTTTGTCAATTTCCAGGATTTCAGATATTCATCCATTTCTTTTAGGTTTCAAATTTAGTAGAGTATAGGTTTTCCAAGTATTCTCATATGATTGTCTGGAGCTATAGGTTAATTTAAAACACATTTCTGAATCACATTCTGAACATTAATGTTCCATGCAGGCAAAAAGTCATATAACTTTACATTCCCAAATTGCATAGCAACTTGATATATGTTTTAATATACTTTTAAAGAAGAGATTGATTCTTTCTCATGAAAGTTAGAATTTACAAAATTAGAGACAAACTTCAAGCTATATCTGTAGTAGCATAAAAACGTGGTCTTATTTTTACTAAAAATTATCCATCTTGACATACATATAAAGAATTTGGTGCTAGGATCCACAAATTAAAAAAAAAACCCTATGTCCTTTATTTTTCTGGATCTGTTTTACTTCACTTAGCATAATGGCTTCTAGTTCCATCAATTTTTCTCCAAATTTCATGATGTTGTCTTTCTTTACTACTATGTAGAACTCCATTGTGTAGACGTACCACATTTTCATTATCCATTCATCAGTTAAGTGACACATGGGTTGCATCCAGCTCTTTGCTGTTGTGAAAAGAGCTATAATAAACATGGTTATGCACATATCTCTGCAATAGGATGAATCTTTTGAGTATATACCAAGGAGTGTTATGATTGGATCAAATGGTAGGTTCAATCTGAGTCTTTTAAGAGTTCTCCACAACACTTTCCATAGGGATTTATGAGTTTGCATTCCCACCAGCAGTGAATGAATGTTCCATTTGATCATAGCCAGTACTGGATGGAGTAAGATGAAATTTTAAAGTCGTTTTATTTGGATTTCTTTAATTACAAGCCATGTTAAACACTTTTTAAAGTATTTCTCAGCCATTTTACTTCTTCATTTGAGAAGTCTCTGCTCAGATCTTTACTCCTTTTGACTGAGTCATTAATTTTCTTGATCTTTTGTTGTTGGATTTCTTTTTCAGTAATTTGTGTAATCTGGACATTAAGATTCTGTCAAATGTGTCACTGGGGACGATTTCTTCCCAATCTATAGGTTTTCTCTTCATTTCTTTGATTATTTCTTTCACTGTACAGAAAGTTTTTAGTTTACTGAGGTCCCACTTGATTATTGATCTTATTTCCTGTGCATTAGCTGTCTGATTTATAAAATCTTTTCCTACCCCTATATCTTATAGAAGTAAATGGCAACATTTACTTCTATCATTTTCAGAGTTTCAGGTTTCTCATTGAAGACTGATACATTTGGGTACAGGGTGAATGGTAGGGGTTTAGTTTTATTCTTCTATGAGTGGTCATCCAGTTTTGTCAGCACCATTTGATGAAGATACTGTCTTCCATTGAGTCTTCCTGGGCACTTTATCAAATATGAGGTGGCTGAAATTGCATGTGATTGCATGTGATCATGTTTGAATCATCACTTTTGTTTCATTGAACTATGAATCTGTTTTTGTGCCTGTACTGTCCTATTTTTATGACTATAGTTTAAAATCTGGTATATTATTACTTCCATCATTGCTCTTTTTGTTCAGGGTTGCTTTGGCTATCCAGGCTCTTTTGTTTTGCCATATGAATTTTAGGATTTTTTTTTCTGAATGGGCAAAGAAAGTCATGAAGATTTTAATTGGGATTGTATATATATATATATATATATTACTTTGAGTAGGATGGTCATTTTTACTATACCAATTTTCCAATCCATGAGCATGGGAGGTTGGTCCTCCAATCTTCTGGTGTCTTTTTCAAACTTCTTCTTCAAGGATTTAAAATTTTAATTGTAGGGATCTTGGTCAGGTTTGATTTGAGATTTTTTTTTTTTTTTGTATTTTTGAGACGGGGTCTCCCTTTAGTCCCAGCGGGCCTGGAGCTCACTCTGTAGACCAGGCTGACCTTGAACTCACAGAGATCCACCTGCCTCTGCCTCCCAAGTGCTAGGATTAAAGGTATGCACCACCAGGCCCAGTACATCTGATCTGAGATATTTTTGAAGCTATTATGAATGGGAAGGTATCATTTTATTCCTTCTCCAATTGTTTGTTTTGGACATAAAGAAAGGCTACTGATTTTTCTAGAATGATTTTGTAACCTACAAGTTAATTGAAAATGTTAATCATCTCTAGGAGTTTTCTGGTGGAGTTTTGGTGTCCCTTGGGTATACTGTCATGTCATCTGCATAAAATGATTGCTTGACCTCCTCTTGTCCAATTAGTACTCCTTTAATTTCCTTATCTTGTCTTACTGCTCTAGCAAGCACTTAAAGCACTACATTAAAAAGGAGTGGAGATAGGGGAAAGCCTTGTTGGGTTCCTGATTTTAAGGTAAATGCTTCTAAATTTCCCCTATTTAGAATGATGTTGGCTGTGGGTTTGTCATTTATGGCTTTAGTTATATTGAGGAATGTTCCCTCCAGTCCAATTCCTTCTAGGAGTTTAAACATAAAGTCATGTTGAATTTTATCAAAGGCCTTTTCTACATCAATTGAGATTACCATGTGTTTTTTTTTCTTTTTCAGTCCGTTTATGTGCTTTATGACATTTATTGAATATATATATAACCATCCCTGCATCTCTGATATAAATCTGACTTGATCTGACTTGGTCATGGTGGATGGCCTTTTTGATATGTCCCTGTATGTGGTTTGCAGGTATTTTGTTGAGAATTTTTACATCTATGTTCAGTAAAGAAATGGACATGTTTTCTTTTTAACATTTTTATTGAAGATATGTGAATTTCGTACATTGTTTCTCAGTCTAATCTAGATTCATATACCCTTCCATGCGCCCCACCCCACCCCACCCAAGTTCATGAACCTTGTCATTCCTGCCCTGTATCTTTTTTCTGATTCTTTTCAAAGCTTTTCAAAGCAGATTATTGTCCTTGTGAGAACTTTACTGTTTCAGTCAGTTCCCTGTCCCAGATCCTCTGCTGTTGTTGTTCCCTTCAACCTGTATTGCTTCAACATATGCATATATATATATATATATATGTATATATATGTATATATATATATATATATATCACCTATATTAGAATTATATTATCTGTGCACAAACTGTCTTTTCCATGTCATATTTCAGGATTCACAATTTTCCTTTTTAAATTTATAATACTCTAAAATATCCCTACATATCCTCTACCCATATACCAAGATTACAAAGTCTAAAAATAAGTAGTGGGTAAATTCTAGACCCTGTTAAGGGATTTACATTATAAGAGCACAGCTGCTTTCAGGGAAAGGGGTATATAACATTCATAATACTTAGTTTGACTTACAACTCTGTGCTTGATGCTAGCATCCACAAATGAGGGATACAATTTGTCATTTGCTTTTCTGGGACTGTGTTACTTCTCTTAGCATAATATCTTCTACTTCCATCCATTTACCTGCAAAGTTCATGATGCCATCTTTCTTTACTGCTGCATAGAACTCGGTGTAGATGTACCAATTTCCTCTAACCACTCATTGGTTGAGGGGCATTTTGGTTGGTTCCAGCTCTTCGCTATTGTGAAGAGAGCTGCAGTGAACATGACTGACCATGTATCTCTGTGATAGGATGAGTCTTGTGGGCATATACCCAGGATTGGTATGGCTGAATCAGGTGGTAAGCTCATTGTGAGTCTTTTTGAGGGTTCTCCATACTGCTTCCCATAGTGGTTGTATGAGCTTACATTCCTACCAGCAGTGAATGAGTGCTCTCCTTTCTGCACAACCTCTCCAGCATTTGGTATCATTTGTTTTCTTGATCCTAGGAAGTCTTATCAAAGTGACATGATATCTAATAATTGTTTGAATTTGCATTTCCTTAATTATTAGTGATGTTGAATGGCTTTTTTTTATTTGTTTATTATTTTTTTAAGGGATTCACAGTATAAGAGCACAGTTTTAAGATCACATTGACGTTGCTCAGTCTGCCATACAATTAGGTAATTTGTGCTAGCATCCACAGATGAGAGATACCATTTGTGATGGTTAAACCTGAGTGTCAACTTGACTGGACTAAGGAATAAATAAGAGAAAAAGGATCTTCGGATTGGACTACCTCAACCCAGATGGCCCACCCCAAATGTGGGTGTTACCTACCACTGGCAGGCAGTATTAAAGGCCATGCCAGAGGGATCTGGTCCCTTTTTTTCCTGTGGCTTGCCTCTCTCTCACTGGTGAGTTTGTCTTGCTGCTGTGATCAACCCTACGGATCTCAGCATGTACTGAGACTGGCAGATCTCCTGGAATCCATTGGGCCTTCAGCACCAGATTGGGACTAATGAGACATCAAGCCTTGTGGACTGAGCAGTTCCCTGGATTCTCAGCCTCTCCAGTGTGGCGCAGCTACTGTTGGACTCCTTGAACTCTGTCACGTGAGCAAATCAATAAATTGAATATAGCTATATATTCATCCTGTTGCTTCTGTTTCTTTAGAGAGCCCTGAATAATACAGATTTTGGTACCAGGAGTGGTTCTAGAGAAACAGAATTGAAAGGATGAATTTCTTTAGTGGGCTTGGTAGTCTCTGGAGACAGCTCTCCAACCCAATGAAGCCTAGAGTTACTGAAGGCTCTCCTGGTGGCATGAAGAGGAATGATAATCCTTGGTGCAGACTATTTGATGTAATTATGAAGATAGATACATTTGACTCACCTAACTTGCCTCTTGTGAGAAGCAAAGAATTTAGTGACTCTATATATAAAACGTTTGAAAAATTGCAGAAAAATAAAGAAAATAATGATGTTGCTTGGTAGCTCCTAGCATCTCTGAATAAAGTGATAGAGGAAAATAAGGAGCTCAGTGATAAAATTAACCAGCTCCAGATTCGAAACAACAGTTTAGAAGTTTCCAAGTGTGCTCTGGAAGAGCATCTTTTCTCCAGCAGCCAAAGAGCTAAAGCAGCAGAAAATCAAGCTGGAGCCCTTATTCTACGTTTGGCTGATTTACAATGCAAAATTAATTCCCAGCCACGAAGAGTGTCAGCAGTCAAAGTGAGAGCACTGGTGGTGAAAGGGTGGAACCCTGAAACTTGGGATGGAGATGTGAGGGAGAACCATGATGATGAGGATTTTGAACCCTAGGACTCTGAGGGATTTTCTTTATCTGAGGAATTAATCTCCCCACCCTCAGCAGAGAATCCACATCCTGCAGATCCCTCCTCCCCACCCTTGCCTGAGGAAACTAATCTCCCCCTCACAGTGGGAGCTAATGTCCCTCAGGGCAGAACAATTGTTGTCTCTAGACCTATAACCAGATTGAAGACTAAGCAAGCCCTTCAAGGTGAGATAGAAAGTGTGGTCCATGAGGAGGTGCGATACACAACTTAAGAAACTAATGAGTTTGCTGATTCATTTCCACAAAAGCCTAAGGAATACGTGTGGGAATGGAATTTAAGGGTGTGGGATAATGGTGGAAATAATATAACATTGGACACACTGAGTTTATTGATATGAGCCCACTGAGTAGAGATTTTAGGTTTAACATGGAAACTGGAGAGGTTAAAAAAGGTGTTAAAAGTTTATTTGAATGGTTGGCTGACGTATTTATTAAAACATGGCCTACTAACAGTGAGTTAGAGGTGCCTGATATTCCTTGGCTTAGTATTGATGAAGGGATTGTGAGGGTCAGGCAGATGGGCATGCTCGAGTGAATTTGAAGTGTAAAACCACATTCTCCACAATATGAGGACCCAGAGGACATGCCTTTCACTGAGTTTATAAGATGGAAAGTACTGAGAGAGACACCAGAACATTTGAAGAGCTTTGTTTTTGCTCTCTTATGCCAGATCTTACAGTTAGAGAAGTTATTGCTCACTTGCATAAATTAAATGTACATGTAATAGGATCAACAGGACCTCAGGGTAGGCATCAGGTGGCAGCACTGCATCAAAGAAGGCCACATGAGCATAGTTATCATAGTTATCATAATGGGCAGCAAAGGCAAAACAATGCTTATAATGGCATGACCCGAAATGAACTTTGGAACTGCCTAATTAATCATGGTGTTCCCAGGAACCAAATACATAAGAAGCCTACTAAGTTGTTATTTGATCTGTATAAGCAGAAAAGCTCTAGAACAAATGACAGGAAATCAACATTGGATCTCAGCAGTAGCGAATCCCATCCAGTTAACCAGTCTCCTGACTTGAGACAGTTCACAGACCCAGAACCCCTTGAATGAAGGGGTGGCTGGGTTTTGGTGAGGAAGGACCTTGTCACAATACCAAAGAGTTATGCTGTTTGCCTTCCTCCTGTCCTTCCCCAGTGGGACCTGAGGCCTTTTACTAGGGTAACTGTACACTGGGGAAAAGGAAATAATCAGACTTTTTGAGGCCTATTGGATACTGGTTCTGAGTTGACACTGGTCCCAGGAGACCCTAAAAAGCATTGTGGCCCTCCGGTTAAAGTAGGGGCCTATGATAAATGGAGTTTTGGCTGAAGTCCGACTCACAGTGGGCCCAGTGGGTCCCAGAACGCATCCTGTGGTTATTTCCCCAGTCCCAGAATGTATAATTGGGATAGATATAATTAGATATTGGTAGAATCCCCACATTCATTCCCTGACCTGTGGAGTGAGGGCTATTATGGTTGGAAAGGCCAAATGGAAGCCATTGGTGTTGCCTCTACCAGAGAAAATAGTGAACCAAAAACAGTATCATATCCCTGGAGGGACTGCAGAAATTAGTGCCACCATCAACGATTTGAAAGATGCAGGGGTGGTGATTACTACCACATCTTCATTTAACTCTCCAATTTGGCCTGTGCAAAAGACAGATGGATCATGGAGAATGACAGTTGACTATCAAAAACTCAACCAAGTAGTGACACCAATTGCAGCCGCTGTACCAGATGTGGTGTCCTTACTTGAGCAGATTAATATGTCTTCTGGTACCTGGTATGCAGCTATTGATCTGGCCAATGCTTTCTTCTCAATACCGGTTCATAAGGACCACCAGAAGCAATTTGCTTTCAGCTGGCAAGGCCAACAGTATACCTTTACTGTCTTACCTCAGGGGTATGTTAACTCTCCAGCGTTGTGCCATAACTTAGTTAGAAGGGATCTTGATCGCCTGACTCTTCCACAAAATATCACACTGGTCCACTATATTGATGATGTTATGTTGATTGGACCCAGTGAACAGGAGGTAGCAGCTAGCCTAGACTTGTTGGTAAAGCATATGCGCATGAGAGGATGGGAAATAAATCCAACTAAAATTCAAGGGCCATCTACCTCGGTGAAGTTTCTAGGAGTTCAGTGGTGTGGAGCATGCAGAGACATTCCTTCTAAGGTAAAGAATAAGTTGTTGCACCTGGCCCCTCCCTCCACCAAGAAAGAAGCACAACGTCTGGTGGGTCTTTTTGGATTCTGGAGGCAGCACATTCCTCATCTGGGTGTGTTACTACGACCCATATATCAGGTGACTCGTAAGGCAGCAAACTTTGAGTGGGGCTTGGAACAGGAAAAGGCTCTTCAACAGGTCCAGGCTGCAGTGCAGGCTGCTCTGCCCCTAGGGCCATATGATCCAGCAGACCCAATGGTGCTTGAGGTATCAGTGGCAGATAGAGATGCTGTCTGGAGTCTGTGGCAGGCTCCCATAGGGGAATCACAGCGGAGGCCCTTGGGATTTTGGAGCAAGGCTCTACCTTCATCTGCAAACAACTATTCTCCTTTTGAGAGACAGCTCTTAGCCTGCTATTGGGCCTTAGTGGAAACTGAACGTTTGACAATGGGCCACCAAGTCACCATGCGACCTGAGCTGCCCATCATGAGCTGGGTGTTATCTGACCCACCAGACCATAAAGTAGGACGTGCACAGCAACAGTCCATTGTCAAATGGAAGTGGTACATACGGGACAGGGCCCGGGCAGGCCCTGAGGGCACAAGCAAGCTACATGAAGAAGTTGCCCAAATGCCTATGGTTCCCACTCCTGTTACAATGTCTCCTGGGCTTAAGCATGCACCTATGGCTTCATGGGGTTTGCCCTATGATCAGTTGACTGAGGAAGAGAAGACTAGGGCCTGGTTTACTGATGGTTCTGCACGCTATGCAGGCACCACCCAGAGGTGGACAGCTGCAGCATTACAGCCAATTTCTGAAACAACCCTAAAGGACACTGGTGAAGGAAAGTCTTCACAGTGGGCAGAACTTCGGGCAGTGCACATGGTTGTGCATTTTGCCTGGAAGGAGAAATGGCCAGAGGTTCGATTATATACTGATTCATGGGCTGTAGCCAATGGTTTGGCTGGATGGTCAGGGACTTGGAAGGAGCATGACTGGAAAATTGGTGAGAAAGACATTTGGGGAAGAAGTATGTGGATAGAGCTCTCTGAATGTTCAAAGGTTGTGAAGATACTTGTGTCTCATGTAAATGCTCATCAAAAGGTGATCTCAGCAGAGGATGAGTTTAATAATCAAGTAGATCAGATGACTCATTCTGTGGATAGTCGGCCTCTTTCTCCAGCTATCCTTGTTGTTGCTCAATGGGTCCATGAACAAAGTGATCATGGTGGCAGAGATGGAGGTTATGCATGGGCTCAACAGCATGGACTTCCAGTCACCAAGGCTGATCTGGCTACAGCTGCTGCTGAGTGCTATATTTTCCAACAGCAGAGACCAATACTGAGCCCCCAATATGGTGCTGTTTCCTGGGGTGACCAGCCAGCAACCTGGTGGCAGGTTGACTACATTGGACCACTTCCATCATGGAGGGGACAGCATTTTGTCCTTACAGAAATAGATACTTATTCCGGTTATGGATTTGCCTTTCCTGCATGTAATGCTTCTGCCAAAACTCTACCATCCAGGGACTTACAGAATGCCTTATCCACCGTCATGGTATTCCTCACAGCATTGCTTCTGACCAAGGAACTCTCTTCACAACCAAAGAAGTGTGACAGTGGGCCCATGGTCATGATATCCACTGATCTTACCATGTTCCCCATCACCCAGAAGCAGCTGGCTTGATAGAACAAGGGAATGGCCTCTTGAAAACACAGTTACAGTGTCAATTAGGTAGCAATACCCTGGAGGGCTGGGGCAAGGTTCTCCAGCAGTCAGTATATGCTTTGAATCAGTGCCCACTATATGGTACTGTTTCTCCTATAGCCAGAATTCATGGTTCCAGGAACCAAGGGGTGGAAGTGGGAGTGATTCAACTCACTATCACCCATAGTGACCCAGTAGGAAATTTTTTGCTTCCTGTACCCACGACCTTGCATTCTGTTTGTCTAGAAGTTTTGGCTCCAAAGGGGGAGTGCTTTTGCCAGGAGATACAGCCTATGTTCTATTGAACTGTAAGCTAAGACTTCCCCCTGGCCACTTTGGGCTTCTACTGCCCTTAAGCCAACAGGCTAATGAAGGAATAACAGTAGTAGGAGGAATGATTGATCCAGACTACCAGGGGGAAATTGGACTTTTTCTCCAAAATGGGGGCAAGGAAGATTATGTCTGGAAGACAGGAGATGCTGTAGGGCACCTTCTGGTGCTACCATTTTCTATGATTAATGTCAATGGGAAACTCCAACAACCCAAACCAGACAGGACAATAAATGGCACAGACCCTTCAGGGATGAAGGTATGGGTCACTCCTCCAGGGAAAGAGCCAAGACCTGCAGAGGTGCTTGCTGATGGTGGAGGAAATACAGAATGGGTAGTAGAAGAAGGGAGTCATAAATATTAGCTGAGGCCACAGGACCAGTTGCAGAAACATGGACTATAATAGATATTAACTTTTGTCCTATTTGGTTAAGAATGTGCTTGTTCATATATATAAATGTATATTAAGCAGATACTTGTGTTGTTCCCTTTTGAATGTGCAACTGAGATAAGTGTTAAGTGTTGTCATATTTAGGTTATTAGATACTGAAGGACTAAGTGTTCCTCAAGGACATTACCACCTACTCTAAGATATAATGCTTTTCTATTGCACATGAGACACTTATAACATGTTAGATGGAATTACAACCTTGCCATTGTTTGCAATTGACATTTAAGCATAACATAAGGAGAGGCTATTTATTGGGTGTCAAGTTGACAGGGGTGAACTCGTGATGGTTAATCCTGGGTGTCAACTTGACTGGATTAAGGAATAAATAAAAGAAAAAGGATCTTCAGATTGGACTACCTCAACCCAGATGGCCCACCCCAAATGTGGGCATTACCCTCCACTGGCAGACAGTATTAAAGGCCATGCCAGAGGGATCTGGTCCCTTTTTTTCCTGTGGCTTGCCTCTCTCTCACTGGTGAGTTTGTCTTGCTGCTGTGATCAACCCTACAGATCCCAGCATGTACTGAGACCGGCAGATCTCCTGGAATCTATCAGGCCTTCAGCACCAGATTGGGACTACTGAGACATCCAGCCTTTCGGACTGAGCAGTTCCCTGGATTCTCAGCCTCTCCAGCGTGGCACAGCTACTGTTGGACTCCTTGAACTCTGTCACGTGAGCAAATCAATAAATTGTATATAGCTATGTATTCATCCTGTTGCTTCTGTTTCTTTAGAGAACCCTGACTAATATACCATTCATCGTTCGTTTTTCTGGGCCTGTGTTACTTCACTCAGCATGATATCTTCTAGCTCCAGCCATTTACCTGCAAAGCTCATGATGTTATTTTTCTTTACCACTGCATAGAACTCCATTGGGTAGATGTACCAAATTTTCTCTATCCACTCATCAGTTGAGGGGCCCTTGGATTGGTTACAGCCCCTTGCTATTGTGAAGAGAGCTGCAGTAAACACGGCTGTGCATGTATCTCCGCGGTAAGATGAATCTTGTGAGTACATGCCCAGGAGTGGTATGGCTGGGTCAGGCGGCAAGGTCATTCCAAGTCTTCCAAGGGTTCTCCACACTGTTTTCCATAGTGGCTGTATGAGTTTACATTCCCGCCAGTAGTGGATGAGTGTTCCCCTTTCCCCAAAATCTCTCCAGCACTTGGTATCATTTGTTTTCTTGATCCTAGCCAGCCTTATTGGAGTAAGATGAGATTTTAAAGTGTTTTTAATTTGCATTTCCTTAATTATTAGTGATGTTGAACACTTCTTAAGATGTTTCTCAGCCATCTCTAATTCCTCACTTGTGAAGTCTCTCTGTTCAGCTCTTTGATCCATCATTTGAGTGATTCATTTGTTTTCTTTCCTCTTTGTTTTTTGAGTAGTTTATATATTCTGGAAATCAATGCTTTCTCAGATGTGTCTGCAGTGAAGGTTTCCTTCTGCTTCCTTGTTTCTTTTATTTTATTTATTTATTTTTTTTGGTCTTTTTGAGACAGGGTCTCCCTGTAGCCCCAGCTGTCCTGGAACTCACTCTGTAGACCAGGCTGTCCTTGAACTCACAAAGATCCGCCTGCCTCTGCCTCCCAACTGCTAGGATTAAAGGCGTGTGCCACCATACCCAGCTCCTTGATTGTTTCTTTTGATGTATAGAAGCTTTTGTGTTTAATGAGGTCCCATTTGTCAAATGCTGACCTTAATTCTTGTGCAGCTGCTGTCTGATTTAGGAAGTCTTTTCCTACGCCTATGTCTTGTAGTCTGCTACCAACATTTTCTTCTATCGCCATCAGAGTTTGGGGTTTCATGTTGAGGTCTTTAATCCATCTGAAGCTGAGTTTTGTACAGGGTGAGAGGTAGGGGTTTAATTTCATTCTTCTACAAGTGGTAATCCAGTTTTGCCAAAACCACTTGCTGAAGATGCTATCTTTCCTCCATTGTGTCTTCTTGGCTCCTTTGTCAAATATGAGATGGCTAAAATTGTATGTGCTCAAGTTTGGATCTTCAATTTTGTTCCATTGGTCAACAGGTCTGTTTTTGTGCCAATACCAAGATGTTTTTATGACTATAACCCTGTAGTATAGTTTGAAGTCTGGTATAGTGTTCCTCCATGTATTGCTCTTTTCACTCAGGGTCGTTTTGGCTATTTGGGGTTTTTTGTTTTTCCAAATAAAATTAAAGACGTTTTTTTCCAAGCCTGTGAAGAAACTCTTGGGGATTTTAATTTGGATTGCATTGAATCTATACAAGAGTTTGGGTAGAATGGACATTTTTACTGTATTAATTTTCCCAATCCATTTGCATGGGAGGTTTTTCCATCTTCCGATGTCTTCTTCAATTTCCTTATTCAAGAGTTTAAAATTTTTTGTTGTAGAGATTTTTGGTGTCTTTGGTTATGTTTGTTCCTAGGTATTTTCTTGTTTTTGAGGCTATTGTGAGTGGGAAGGTCTCCTTGAATTCCTTCTTCAGTTGCTTGTTTGAACAGGTTTTAAGATGTTTGTCAGCCATCTTTATTTCCTCATTTGTGAATCTCTTTTCAGCTCTTTACTCCATCTTTTGAGTAGGTCATTTGTTTTCTTTGTTTTTTGAGTAGTGTATATATTCTGGATGTTAATGTTCTGTCAGATGTATTACTGGTAACTGTTTCTTCCCACTCTGTGGGTTTTCTCTTCACTGATTGTTTCTTTTGCTGTACAGAAGGTTTTGAGTTTAATAAGGTCCCATTTGTCAATTGTCGACCTCCTTTCCTGTGCAGCTGTTGTCTGATTTAGGAAGACTTCTCCTATGCCTATGTCTTGTAGGTTGCTGCCAATATTTTCTTCTATCACCTTCAGAATTTTGGGTTTCATGTTGAAGTCTTTGTCCATTTGGAGTTGATTTTTGTACATGACGAGAGGTAGAAGCTTAGTTTTATTCTTCTACAAATGATGATCCAGTTTTGCCAGCACCATTTGCTGAAGGTTCTGTCTTTCTTCCGTTGAGTCTTCTTGGCCCCTTTTTCAAATATGAGGTAGCTGAAATTGTGTGTGCTCAAATTTGGTTCTTCAATTTTGTTCCATTGGTCAACAGGTCTATTTTTGTGCCAGTATCAGGATATTTTTATGAATATAGCTCTTTAATATAGTTTGGAGTCTGGTATAGTGATCCCCCATGTATTGCTCTTTTCACTCAGGATTGCCTTGGCTATTTGAGGTCTTTTGTTTTTCAATATGAATTTAAGGACTTTTTTTCCAAGTCTGTGAAGAAACTCATGGGGATTTTAATTGGGATTGCATTGAATCTGTATATTAATTTAGGTAGAATGGAAATTTTTACTATATTAATTTTCCAGTCCATGAGCATGAAAGGACACTCTGTCTTCTGATGTCTTCTTCAATCTCCTTCTTCAGGGGTTTAATTTTTTTGTTGTTGTAGAGATCTTTTGTGTCTTTGATTAGGTTTGTCCCTAGGTATTCTGGTTGTATCTTTGCCTGTTTTTATTAGAGTGATGCTGCCTTCATAGAAGGAATTAGGGGGAGTTCCCTCTGTTTCTATCTTTTTGACTAATTTGAGTAATAATGGTTATAAGACCTCTGTAAATGTCTTATAGAATTCTGTCATGAATCTATCTGGGCCTGGGCTTTTTTTATTGGTAGGTTTTATATTATTCAATTTTATATTTTTCAATTTCCACTTATGTTATAGGTCTGTTTAAGCTGTCGATCTCCTCTTGGTTAAGATTATTTTGATTATTTCCATGATTATTTACTTTGATTATTTCCATGATTTCAGATATTCTCTTGGGATTTTAAATTTAATAGAGTATAGTTTTTAAAGTATTCTCATATAATTGTCTGAATCTTTTCATTATCTGTCGTGATGTCTCCCTTTTCATCTCTGATTTTTTTTTTAATTTGGAGTTGCTCTTTCTTTCTTTTAGTTAACTGGGCTAGAGGTCTATCTATCTTGTTTATCCATTCAAAGAACCAACTCCTGGATTAATTGATTCTTTGCATTGTTTCCTTTGTTTCTATTTCATTGATTTCCACTCTGATTTTTGTTATTTCTTCCTGTCTGTTAGGTATGTGATTCACTTGTCGTTGTCTCTCAAGTTTTTAGTTTTTAGTGTTAGGTCATTTATTTGTGCTCTTTCTGTTTTTTTCAATATAGGTACTTAGAGCTACAAAATTCCCTCTTAAGACTGCTTATAAAGTGTCCCATAGGTTTCTTTGTCTTGTATTGTCCTTCATTTAATTCCAGGAATACCTTTATTCCCTTCTTTATTTCTCCCTTTACCCATGCCTTATTCAAGAGTGTGTTGATTAGTCTCCAGGAGTTCTTGTAGATAGTAGGGCTTCTTCTTGTATTGATATTAAGCTTTATTGCATTGTGGTCTGATAGAATGCTTGAATTATTTCAGTTTTTTTATATCTGTTGAAGTTTATTCTGTGTCCTAGTATGTGGTCTATTTTGGAGAATATTCCATGGAGTGCTGAATAGAAAGTATATTCATTTGTGCTTGGGTGGAATATTTGGTAGATGTCTGGTAGGTCCATTTGGTGTAGCATATTTTTCAGTTCAGATATTTATCTGTTTATTATTTATCTGGTTGACCTGTCTAATGGGCACAGTGGTTTATTGACGTCCCCTACTATTAGTGTGTTGGGATTCATCTGTGCCTTAAGTCCTGTAGAATTGTGTTTATAACGTTCAGTGCACCACAGTTTGGTGCATATATTCATGGCTCTGAAATCTTCATGATTTATTGTTCCTTTGATAAGAATGTATCTCTTCTGATTAGTTTCAATTCAAAGTCTATTTTGTCTTATATTAGAATAGCAACTCCTGCTTCCTTCTTAATACTATTTCCTTGGAATATTTTTTTCTCCAACCTTTCATCCTAAGAAAGCACCTGTCCTTGAAGTTGAGATTGGTTTCTTGTATACAACAACAAAAAAAAATGATTAAATTTCTTAATCCATTCTCCCAGTCTGTGTCTCTTGATTGAGGATTTTAGGTCATTAATATTTAAAGTTTTCATATATATATATATATATATATATATATATATCCCTTCAATTTAGTTTCTGTTTGCATTTTTGGTCTAGGTTTGTATTTTCACAGTTATACCTTCATTAACTATTTTATCTTTCTGCTTGGGAATAGTCATTTCCTTCTTTTGTTCTTTGCATTGCTTCAAGTTTTTTTTTTTCTGAACATGGTTCATTTTCTCAATATGTATTCTTTCTTCCTGTTTATGTCATGAAAATTTTTTCTTCATCTTTTGACTATAATAGACATTTGCTGGGTAAATTATTTTGGGTTGGCATCTATACTCATTTTGAACTGGGGGTACTTTGGGCCAAGCTCTTCTGGCTTTCATAATGTACATTGAAAAGTCAGCTGTAATTCTGATGAGTCTCCCTTTATATGTGACTTGTGGTTTTTCTCTTGTGGGTAGCTTTCAGTATTCGCTCTTTGTTTTGAGCATCTAGCGCTTTTACTATGACATGGCTTGCAGAATTTCTTTTCTGGTCTTGTCTATTTGGTATTCGATGTGCTTCTTGTATTTACATGGGTATGTCTTTCTTCAATTTGGGGAAATTTTCTTCTATAATTCTGTTGATAAACCTGGCACAACTCCAGTCCCAGAACACCAACCCCTACAACCAACTTACAACCAAATAACCATTATCCTGGGATTCTTCTCTTTCCTCTATACCTATGATGCAAAGGTTTTGTCTCTTCACAGTGTCCAATATTTCCTGATTATTCAAATCCTGTGCTTTTGTTGGCTTGAGCATTTCAGTTCTTCCATATTATCTTCCAGTCTTGATATTCCATTTTCTACTTCATTCATTTTCTTATTGAGGCTTTCTCCCATCCTTTCCTGATGGCTGAATGAGTGATTTCCTTTTTCAGTTCAGCCTGAATTTTCTTCAGTATTTCAATATCTTTTGTTAGTTCATATGGCAGTTTTTCATTCTCTTATTTTATACTATCTCTATCGCATTCTAGTTCTTTGTTTGTCTGTGTGTGTGTGTGTGTATGTGTGTGTGTGTGTGTTCTTTAAGTTCCTTGAATTCTTTGCATATGTTTGCTATCATTCTTTTAAGATCTGTGTCCTGGGTTACTTCTCAGAGGTCCTCATAAGAGTCTTCTACAGGATTGGTAGCATTTAGCGGGGAGTTACTATTTGTGTTTTTCCTCTTATTGGATTTTCATTGTGATTTTGGCATGTGGATTTCAGCATATAGACTTGTTTTGTTGTTTGTATGCTGTTATAAAACTCAAATATTTCTTAGTTGAATTAAAGACTGACTTTGTTTTCTTCTTGTTACCTTCATGGTCTTATTGTTAGTTATGAAAGGCTGGATGGGGAACACAGGCAGACTAAAGCCACTGGGCCACATGCATAAAGGCAGGAAACTTCAGCCAGGTGGATTATTCACAGTGCCAAGGTAGTAACATTCTCCCTCCTCCCTCACTTGCTTGCAGAGAGAGTGTCTGAGTGTGACCATAGTAGTGATTCTGAAGCACAAGGCAATAAAAGAAAGAGCAAACCTGGCACAACTTCAGTCCCAGAACACCAACCCCTACAACCAACTTAGAGGAACTGGCTGGCAGGAAATGGAGAGAGCACAGGGCTTAGAAGGATACAGACCCAATTGTTACCTACACAGTTTTGGGAGAACCTTCAGAACAGAGAAGGAAGAGTGAGCTAGACCTTCCAATATATAATCAAAAGTGAAAGCCTAAAACCTAGACCAGCCAACCCTCCATAAACAAGGAGAAAACAATGAAGATATCTGAAGGGAGCAAGCAAGGCAAGTCTTCAACACGCTGAAGAAACATTTGAGATTCACATCAGAATACAAACAACAAAACAAACCCACATGCCAAAAATACAATGAAAGAATAACAATAATTTAAATAATGCATATGCATGTCAAATTTTCTGTAGTGCTATGGATGCTGAGTGCAGTATATCTGAAAAGAGAATCTTCTTCATGGCATAGTTTCTCAATGCTTCATAGCAGGCTGACTAGATTGGACCTCTTATCTTGGAACATGTTGGAAGTAGTGATTTATGGTGCATGTCTTAAAGCAGTATTTCTCCAGAGATGGCTTCTCAAAAATTTCTCTCTAGCAAACAGCTTTGGAGGTTAAAAAGAGAATCCCCTCTAAGTAAAATGACAGTTTTGTTCCTTCACATGTTCAATAAAGCCAAAAGTATAGAAATTAATGGTTTGCTGCCATTCTTCCAAGATTGGAAGTTGGTTGCCCAAGTTAAGTGCCCCTGGACTAAAAACACTGTGTGTAGCACTCATCCATGTGCATACTGATTTAAATCTATAAGGAAACATTTGAAATCATGAGTCTTCTGGTCCCTGCTCCTCTACTAGTAAGACATCCTTTAATTCCCTCAAGGTTTATTGATTTCTAACTGACTGAATTGATGAAACTACCAAGCTAAAAAAAAAAAAATCACCATACTGTTAGGACATGGAGAATTCCTGTTAAAGCTCTCCTTTTGTCACAGGTGTAAGGGTTCTTGGCAAGGTAGATTATACTCTGAATAAGCATGCATTTTATGGTCAGTTAGATCTAGTTTGAAATATTCTGCTTAAAGGGAGAAGACCTCAGCTGCTCCAGGTCATAGGTTCAGGAATGCATCACGGCCTTCCTTAAAAAAAAGTCTCACAAGGTGTGCTGAGTGTAAATTATTAGAATCTCTTTTCTTAACCACTAAGCCATCATCTATCCAGCACCTATTCTTTAGTTATTTTAGAATGTACCCTAACTCAGAGGTCACTAGTTCCCCTAGTTGTCGATCTGTCTCCCACAATTGTACCTATGAATCTCTCTTGTTCCTTCAATGTGTGCAGATGGAGCTGTTTGTGTCCTTACTCTGTGCTTATGGAACTGTCTCTGGAACCCCATTTTTATCCTTAGTTCACATTTATCCCAGGTAATCCTCCTTTCCAACCCTCACTGTTTCCAATGGGTGGCTGTTCTGCTGCACTTTGATATGTGATTTCCCAAGCTTACACCATTAATTCATTATCTTTTTAGATGTCGAACCAAACTGAGGTTGCTAAAGCAACACCTAATCATCAGACTTAAAAGTTCATAGTTTTCCTTGAGTTAATTAAAAGTCATTATCCCAGATAATGTACATTAATAAAAATCAACCCTATAGAAGTTTCCTAAAATGAGATCTCCCTGGAGGTAGCACAGGACAGAGATCTTAGAAGAACAATCATAGACATAATCAAAAAAAAATCAAAGATTATAAAGAACAAATCAGAGAACTAAGGGGAGAGAATGAAAAATTAAGGAAGGACCTAGAGGGAGAGAATGAAAAACTCCAGAAAGAACTAGAGGGGAGAAAGACAAACTCCAGAAGGAAGTAGAAACACTGAAAAGATCCCACACTGAAATGAAAAAGGAAACCAACCAGCGAATCAAGGAGCTACAAGAAGAGACTGAGAAGCTCCAAAAGGAAATGGAAATACTAAAGAAATCTCAAGATAAAATGAAAAAGGAAATCGAACGTTCATCCAATCAACAGGAAAGGATGGGAAAAAGCTTCAGAAGCAGAATGGAGGAAGTAGAAAAAAGAATATCAGACAGAAAATAACACAGAAAAACTGTAGGCAGTCAATGGCTGCTGATCGAGGGAGAAACAGTTTTCTCCAAGGATCTCTGATAGGTTATCAATCCTAAGTGAACAATCCTAAATGCACATGCTGTATGTTTACCACTATATATATATATATATATATATATATAATATATATGTAATATATATCACCAATATATAATATATCAATATATAATATAATATAATAAAAAAAAAAAAAAAAAAAAAAAAAAAAAATATATAATAAATATATATGTAAAAGTATATATGTATATATATGTAATATATATGTATATAACTATAGTATATAGATATATGTAATATATAATAAATATATGTATAATATAGGAAAGGTCATGAAATTGAGACAGAGATGAGGAAACATGAGGAGAAGTAGGAGATGGAGATCTGTAAATAATGTACATATAATATTCATGTATGAATTCAACAAAACTATGAAAATAATGAAGAATAGGAAAGAAAGAGAAGAAAGAAAGAAAGAAGAAAGAGAAAGAAAGAAAGAAGAAACTGGTAACCAGAATATATATATATATATATATATATATATATATAGTATATATATGTCTGTTGAGAGTATCTGAGGTTGAGTTTTTGTCTAGATGGCTAGAGTGCTGAAGGAACAAAGACATGGGAAAATGAGCTTCAGTGATGATAACATCCAAGGTTAGGTACTATGGGACCTATACTGAAGAGGAATCTCTTAATAAGGTGAGTGGCAAGACTCAAACTTTCTCCAAATATACTGGAGTTACTCAACAATAATTAATGTGTAGTGATGGTCAGAAAAACAATAATAGATTTTTTTCTTTCTTTCTTAAATTTTATTGAGCTTTTTGTACATTTCCTGCACTTCTTAAACCAAATTAGACCCCTTCTCCCACCTATGCCCCCTCACCAGAATTCATGCATTCTGCCATACATGATAATTCCTGTCCTGCATCTTTTCTCAGTCTTTTTTGACTATTTTGATGCAGGAGTTTACACATAACCAAAGACACCAAAGATCTCTACAAAAAAAAAAAGAAAAGAAAAGAAAAGAAATATTAAACCCCCGAAGAAGGAAACTGAAGAAGACATCAGAAGATGGAAAAACCCTCCATGCTCATGGATTGGGAAAATTAATATAGTAAAAATGTCCATTCTACCCAAACTATTGTACAGATTCAATGCCATCCCAAAATCCCTAAGAGTTTCTTCACAGGCTTGGAAAAAAGTCTTTAATTTCATATGGAAAAACAAAAGACCCCGAATAGCCAAAGCAACTCTGAGTGAAAAGAGCAATACATGGAAGATCTCTATACCAGATTTCAAACTATACTACAGGGTTATAATCATAAAAACAACTTGGTACTAGCACAAAAACAGACCTGTTGACCAATGGAACAAAATTAAAGATCCAAACTTGAGCACATACAACTTCAGCTACCTCATATTTGACAAGGGAGCCAAGAAGATACAGTGAAGGAAAGACAGCATCTTCAGCAAGTGGTATTGGCAAAACTGGGTCACCACTTGTAGAAAAATAAAGTTAAACCCCTACTTCTCTCCCTGTACAAAAGTCAACTCCAAATGGATCAGAGACCTCAACGTGAAACCCAAAACTCTGAAGGCAATAAAAGAAAAAGTTGATAGCAGCCTACAAGACATAGGCGAAGGAAAAGACTTCTTAAATCAGACAGCAGCTCTGCAAGAAATAAGATTGACAATTGACAAATGGGACCTCATTAAACTCAAAAGCTTCTGTACATCATAAGAAACAATCAAGGAAGTGTAGAGAAAACCCAGAGTGGGAGGAAACCTTCACCGCAGACACATCTGAGAAAGCATTGATTTCCATAAAATATAAACTACTCAAAAAATGAAGAAGAAAGAAAACAAATGAATCACTCAAAGAGCTGAACAGAGACTTCACAAATGAGGAATTAGAGATGGCTGAGAAACATCTTTAAAAATGTTCAACTTCTCTAATAATTAAGGAAATGCAATTAAAACCACTTTCAGATATCATCTCACTCTGATAAGACTGGCTAGGATCAAGAAAACAAATGATACCAAGTGCTAGAGAGGTTGTGGGGAAAGAGGAACACTCATCCACTGCTGGTGGGAATGTAAACTCATATAGCCACTATGGAAAGCAGTGCAGTGAACCCTTGGAAGACTCAAAATGAGCTTACCGCCCAACCCAGTCATACCTCTCCTGTGTATATACCACAAGACTCATCTCACCACAGAGATACATGCACATCCATGTTTATTGCATCTCTTCACAATAGCAAGGGGCTGGAACCAACCCAAGGACCCCTCAACTGATGAGTGGATAGAGAAAATGTGGTACATGTACACAATGGAGTTCTATGCAGCAGTAAAGAAACATGACATCATGAACTTTGCAGGTAAATGGATAGAATAGAAGATTTTATGTTAAGTGAAGTAACACAGTCCCAGAAAAACAAACGATGAATGGTATCCCTCATATGTGGATGCTAGTACCAATTACCTAGTTGTAAGTATCTCCTGTGCAAAGCTCCTTGAGCTTTTGTCCAAGTAGTTAGGAGTGATCCATATTGGAAAGAACAACAACAACAACAAAAGAACTTCTGCTCAAAACAGTAAACTTCTGCATTGGTAATTTTGAGAAAGACTCAGAAAAAAATTGCAAAACATGTTTGGTAGAATGCATGAGCTCTGGTGGGGTTGGGGGGTAGGGAGGGGGACACAGGTCTAGATTTGATTTGTAACATAATCATATATATATATATATATATATATATAATATGTATGTATATAAATTTAAAAAATAAAAATAAATGCGTGCACCACCAGGCCCAGCCCCTGCATCTTACCCCCTCCTCTGACCTTGGTTGGCATTGCAAGGCACAGGTACAGTTACATGCAGACAAAAAAAAAAAAGAAAATTTGTAGAAATACTTTTAAAAACCTGCAACATTGGCCAATGCCAAATTAATATGGTTATGTATACAAAACTTTGGTTTGATAAAAATACTATACATACATTTAACATCTGTTTAATTAGTCCATAACAGCTTTTGGGTATAATAGGAGATTTCCAGTCTTTAGATAATACTCCTTCTCTACACAATAAAGAACGGAATTTTTACATGAAGGTTGAATGTCTGATATAGATATATGATGATTCACTTCTATTGTTCAGAAGAAAAAAATATAACATTATTCATGATATTCAAAGCTAATGTTGGGTCTTTATTCAATTCTCTTTCACAATTAGTAAAGCACTGGAACACAGCCTTGGGAGGCCCAGTGAAACTGTCATAATAACTGTTCATGCACTTAGCATTTCAGAACCCCCATGAATACAGAAATTAATTATATGAACAGTTGCAACCAAGTAATTGTGTTTCATCTTCACTGGGACATTTTATTTGAACTTGATTTATTTAATAAGAAAATATCTGCCTTCATACACAATAGGCAGTAAATATACATTCATGAAAATCTAAAAGTAAAAATCAAGGGAATTACTATTCTTATAAGAGAAATACCTACATAAGATTCTTTCAACAGATTGAATTAGCATAGAGGCAAAAAAATTGAAATGCTTTTACCAACTGCACAGTATTTGATAAAACAAAACCTAGTTACATCTTCAAATTGGAAAAGTGAAAGAAAAACATAAACTTTTAGTTTGCTACAATGACACACACAGGTATGCAAAAAAACGAATCAGTATGTAATATCCACATTATGTAAAGTATTAAGTAAAATGCGTTTTAAAATGTCAATTTTCCATCAGGTCTTTGACAGCAGGGCTTTATTGCCTCTTTTCTTGCAGATATCCCAGTTTAGAGGCAAGGAGCCTTTACCTTTTGTAGGGGCTTGGATTTCCCTGGCCAACATCTCCTTGGTAGAATAATCCATTGCTGATGTCAGAGCTCCTGTATTAATATATTTTGCTTAAGTGCATAGCTTAAGGAGACTTTAGTATTATATATTTGGTTCTGAATAGAGAATAATCCTTTTCACAGTTCCTGTGTATAGATGTAAACACGGGAAAGATGTATTGAGACCACACTTGCAAGTGTACAGATGGTCTCTGGAATACCAGAGAGTGTTTCCAAAGGCCACAAAACCAATAAAGCAAATATAGGTCTCCTTGAGTCAAGCAAGACTCCTCCATCAGCACCAGCTACACCTCACCTGTCTGTGCAGCAGTGGCAGCCATATGCCTGTATATCCCAAATCTAATTGGCTATTAGCTCTCTCCTTGGAGGAAGAACCCACGGCTGATGCCAGAAGCTTACATCCTCTAATGGTTAGGAGATGTTATAAGCCACAGTAAGACCCTGTCATATTTAACAGAAAAAATGTAATTCATGGATTAACATACCGTCCAAACATCTGCATCTATACCAAAGTAACCTACCATAACAATTAGTACTGTTTAAATACCTAGATATCTAATTGCTTGTGCTTCATTAGTAGGATTGAAAGTTTATTCCTGGGCAAACTGTCAGCCATTGAAGGAAACAGCCAGAATTGACCAGAGTCCAAGACAACAGCTCCAGAGAAAGTAGAACTGTTTGCTTCTCATCCACTGTGCCCCTTTTCTAAAGCCTAGGAACAAATCTGCGGAAGGGGGGCATGGTAGCAATTAAGGGCTGAGATGGGGGTGGAAAAGGTAAAACGAGTAACACAATATAGTCTGGACACCATTTGATCAACTTGATTGAACATACAAGCCCCCCCCCCCCGCTGGATTGTGGGACCCATGGGCTTGGGTTTGGGCACAACTGCTTGCAAATTGGTTTTACATGAAGGATGCTTGTACTCATATATTATTACTTAATGCTAAAAAATGAAAAAAAAAACTGAAAGAAAGATGCAGGAGAGTTATGGCAGAATACATGATTTGGGATGGGGTGGGGTGGGGTGGGATGGGGGAAGGGAAAGAGAAATGTGCCTGAACTGATTTGGAAAATGATGTATGAAATACACAAAGCATCAATAAAAAATGAAAATTAAAATATATATATATATATATATCAATTTTCCTTTCTATAACACATAATAGCAGTACATTGGCTGTGATGACAATAGCTCAACTAAGTTTTTCTAAGGAGAAATGATGAAAATAAAACGATTCAAAGATATTTTAAACTTCTGAAAAGATGAACACTTACAGAAAATTGGCAATTTATAAAAAATCAGTAGCCATTCTATACACCAAGAGCAAGCAATCAGAGAAAAAAAAGTTCAGGGAACATTTCCATTTACAGTGGCCTCAAAAATATCTAAGAATAAATGTAAGCAAAGAGAAATAACAGTTCATCATTGAATTAACAAATTGTAGGACAACAAAGCCGAGATATCACATCCCAACCATATAGAAAGAATGAACAGGCAGCAGAGCAAGAATATTAACTCTCATTGCCTACCTTCTGTGACATACTTGCTCCAGGATGGGTCCACCTCCTAAAAGTTCCAAAGCCTCCTCAAACATGATCATCACCTTGGCACCAAGAATTCGACTACATAAGCCTATACAGATAGATAACCATATTTTTTTTTACTCATATGTAACTATAACTTTAGACTTTGTCAGTGTCATTCTGTTCCTAACTCACCATACCCTCTCCAGCTTCTGGTATCTAAAATTCCACTTCACTCTTTTATAAAAATAGCATTTATGAAAATGCAAATATGCATAATTATTATGTATCAAACTTAAAAAATTAAGAAACAATCAGTTGTTTTCAAAATTGTAGATACAACATTGGATATGAAGTCTAAATAGAACAAATCAATAGGCACATGTGCAAACAAATTTGACATTCCTGAGCCTACAAAATTTTATCCCTGAATGTATTAAAATATTAAAAGCATTCTTTTTACAGGTATAAATTTGTATCAGATAAGATTGCTGTATAAATCATACAATGCTCTTGTTTAAAATATAACCAAGATAATAATAATACTAGGGTGTAAAGAAGAAGGAGTTACCAAAGTTTAAATATTTTCAAGTAGAGGTCTCGGATGTAATCACTAAAATCTTAGCTTTTTGATTGGATAGAAAAATACTGCTCTGTTTATATTGCCTAATGATCAGTCAGGCACAGAGGAGGGCAACAAATCACTATTAAAATGGCTAATAATGACCAGAAATAATTTGATTTCAAACTTGCAGCATTTCAAATACTCAAAAACCATTGAAGTTCTAATCACTTTAACCTTCCAGAAGGCTCAGTTGAAACTCCTTTCTGGGAATTTTTTTTTTAAATAGCATGAAATTCTTTTTTTTTTATTGATGCTTTGTGTATTTCATACATCATTTTCCAATTCAGTTCAGGCATATTTCCCTTTCCCTTCCCCCCATCCCACCCCACCCCATCCCATATCATGCATTCTGCCATAACTGTCCTGCATCTTTCTCTCAGTTTTTTTTTCATTTTTTAGCAATAAGTGATAATTTATGTGTACAAGCATCCCTCATGTAAAACCAATTTGCAGGCTGTTGTGCCCAAACCCTGACAGTCCCACCATCCAGCGGGGGGGGGCGGGGGGGCTTATAAGTTGATCTTAATTGACATGCGTTCAACAAATATCCAGTTTTGCCCAGACACTGTCTACAGGATACATGGAGTTTTAGGACTTAGTAAAAGTAAATATGTGTATATTAAACAACACTGGTCTACAGGCTCTGATAAAAACGGTAATGCATCTGAGTTAAATGGAGATATAAATCGCTGTTGTCCACATTTGTTTTACATAAGATCTGTAGAACAATAACTTTGGGATTGGCACATACAAATGTTCTCTATAATTTCTCTGTTGTACAGTATCACCTTGTAGCATTCTCTTTCACCTATAAGATGATTTAACATAAAAATTAAGTTTGCTTCCCAAGTTAATCATATATAGTCACCCAAAACAGCATGGGTGAATTTGATGAAATCTGTGCCTTGATTCCACCCTATAGGTATGTATAATACAGGAACTTTTTTTAAAGCCTTCAGTACACAGGGGCATCAGAAGACACAGATTAGAGTGCCATGGAAGAGAAGAAACAAAAAGAGGTTGGATATAATTAGTTCATAATGTTCAAGAATCATTTCGCAAGAAAATTATGCTGATTCTAAACAGGCTGGTAATTAATGAGTCACTTGTTTGTTGAACTCCAAAAAAGATATGCAGAGCTTTCCAGGTAACTTTTAAGTAACTGATTGAAATTATACTCAAACCCATGTTCCACTTTCCTAAAAATGAGCATACAAGAAGGGAAACATCCCTAAAGGCTATGATTTTAATACAGATCTGTTAATTAAGCCACTGTTGAATAAATTCAAAGGTGACTTCCAGGCAGAGATTTAAGAGAATAATGAAAACAAAAACATAGAACAAAAATTCTTTTGACTCTCAAAGAGGCAGGCATAGGGAAGCAAATAAATGATGTTTAAGTATACGAATAATACCAGTCCATAAATAAAGCATATTAGAAAATGTTTCCACATTGTTACAGAAGTTACTAGAGAGCCATTGTATGAGAATCAATGATGAGATTTTTGAAGCATATAAACAAAATTAGAAATATATGTGCTTATTTTCTCATAAATAGTGGCAGCAAAATAAATATACATGCAGACACTTGTAAAATGCAGAAAGAAAAAGAAATAAATGAGCTTATTATGAATAAACAAGTGAGAAAGCATTAAATTCAGATGCATAATATCTTTGAATGTCAGGCTTCACTAGCAACAAATAAACGTAAAATTAAAACTAAAGTGAAATAATATTTTACTCAGAAAATGGGCAAAACTTAATTTCTATAAACATTGTGACACAGTTTAATGAAATTAAGTTATAAAAAGATAATAAATGTGCATAAATTAAATCAACTATCATCTTCCTTTTGCCTACCCCAGCGTCACTGTCACAGATGTGGTGCAAACAGGAAAATGAAAAATTGTATTTTTTTTTTTTTGCTGTGAAAAAACAGTGTGACAGAAAGCAATTTATGGAAGGAAAAGTGTATTTGGGTTTATAATCCAGAAAGAGTCCATAGGGCATGTGAGAAATTACAATAGGAAGGCAAATGAGAAGCTGAAAATCTACATTTCCAACCACATGCAAGAAGCAGATATAACAAAGTGGAAGTGAAGCAAAGAGGCTATGAATTCCCAAAGTCTGCCCCCAGTGAAAAAACTCTCCCAGCAAGGTCACACACCCTAAAGTTTACATAAGCACAAACAGTGCCACCAACTGAGCACCAAGTGTTCAAATACCTGAGTCTGTGTAGGACATTTCTCATTTGAATCAACACAGAAATTACACTAAAAATATAAATAAAAAAGGAATGTGAAACATTTTGAAAAAAATCCCAGCATTCTTAAAATTTACAAATAATAAATATAATTAAATGGAACTACATTAATATAAATGAAATTATCAGTATCATTTATTATGTAAGCCAAGGAAGTACCCAAATATAGCACTAATAAAAGAGTTTAGGAAAATTAACATATAATGAACACAATTGCAAGGTATTTAGGGTATGCCAAATATTAGCACCATTGTAGGAATTTATAGTTTAAAGTTGCTTTCATAATGAAAGTATCATACAGGTGGATGGAAAATAGTATTCTGTAGAAAAGAAGCACAAAATTTAGTTAGAATAATTTTATTTGTTTAGTGATATAGATAGGAACAGTTTCTTTATTATAGTATGTTAATTTTGAAATTTTGTAAAATGATCTTGAAATGAATGCATATATACAAACATTGTAATACCCTGAGAAAAATGTCATGTAAATTTGGGTTAAATCAAGAGTTCTTTACTAGCTAACACAAAGGCCAGTGCTCAAAGAGGCTATTGCTGTAAAGGACCCTGTATCCTGACTAGAAGCACAACAGGATTTATAAAGCTTAAAATCACAATTACATTATGCCAGGGGTAAAGCCAATAACCATATTAAAGTCAGATCACCATAATTACATCAGACCAGGAGCAGTTAACAACAACAACAAAAATAACATGTCAGCTAATAAAAAGTTTTGGTTAGGAAAATTAAGTTTCTTAGATTTGCAGAAACAATGGGATCCATGAATATGCTAAGAGAAGACTTGCTACCTGGCTGTTTGTTTGTCAACACTAGAGAAACAATGTACCCACTGAAACTGCAGGTGTACCCTACATGAGACATTCTGCCTAGCTGCCTTCAGGTGGACTGGCTGGGCGGAAATGGAGGGTAAATCAAATTCAGGCAGAACAAAATGGAGTCGGTTTTGCCACTTCATTTTCATGGTTCTAATTTACAGCAAAATTTTACAAACCATCATCTACTTTATGTATTGTTAACATTCACATTATAGTTCAATTATTAATAGCAGAAACACTAATCAAAATGGCACTGTTTCCAACAGCATATGTCTGACTACATATTGCAGGGTTTAATGAATTAGTTATCTCAAGGGAGACTTCAAGAACCCAAACAATGCCTGACTTTTGTTTTCTGCCATCTTCTATATATTTACCTTCATCCCGATGCTCACAGAAGTAAATCCTTAGGCACCAACACCAAAGGAGTTGTCTCTTTGGAGGGGTACATTTCTAAAGACAAAATTTTACCTACACCTGGATTGGGTCTTTTGTCTACTGACATTTCCAAAAAGAGCAAATTACTCATTCTGAAAGGTCTGGAGCAAATCATATTTTTTCTAAGAATTATGAAAAATAGACACAAAACAAATACTTGTATTCAAGAAACTGATTTTGTGAATCTCAACCTAAAGTTTCTGAAGACTTAACAACTTTCCCAGGAGAGTTGTGTATAGATTTACAACTTCTCCAGCCTTTGGTGGTGTTGGGAAGAGCTGGGACTTTAAGGAGGTAGGGTCTGGGGGAAGTAATTTTGGTCACTTGGAGCATATATTGGAACCCTGGCCATTTCCTTTTTTTTCACCCCCCCCCCTTGATTTGGGTTAGAAGGGGATGAGCAGACTACCATTGTTGGGAAATTCTACCCATAATGCCTGTGCTGTTTGCCTTTATAGTGTCTATGGACTGAAACCTTCACAGATATAACACAAATCCAATGCATACTCTTTTTTATTTGATTTAGCTTAAGAATTTGTCACAGGGATGGAGAAGCACACAAACATGATTTTTATCTCTTCTTCCTTTGTTGCTCTTTTAAAATTAATTACAGTATAATTCTTTATCTGAAATATCAAAGAATTTTAAAATGCCATTCTTTATGTTTATTCTGTATAACATGTTATACAGAATAGTTGATATATAGATTTGTCCCACCACACTTGCTCTCCTTACTGGGTTTTCTGTTATTCTAGTTCTAATTACACACTGAAAATTGAATTTATAAAATTTTGTTTTTCATTTTTACTTCCAAAAGAAAATTTTCACTTGAAAACTCTTGTGTTTTATATTTTTATTTTAAAAATCCCAAACTATTAAATATATTAGTCTCCACTCTTTCTAGTACTTGAAAATATTTAAACTTTGGTAACTCCTTCTTCTTTGCATCCTAGAATCATTAGTATCATAGTTTTCTTCAAAATAAGACCATTATATTATTTATACATCATTCTTATCTGATATAAATTTATAACAATATAGAGAATCCTTTTAATATTTCTCCCTAACATATATTGGGGGATGATATTTGATAGCCTCAGGAATATCAGACAAATTGGTTTGAACAAGTACATATTGATTTGCTCTATGTAGACTTCATATTCAGTGTTGTATGTACAATTTTAAAAATGATTGATTGTTTCTTAATATTTTTAAGATTGACATAATAATTATGCATATCTGTGTTTTCATAAATGCTGTTCTTATAAAAAGAGTAAAGTGGAATTGTAGATTCCCAAAACTGGAGAGGGTACAGTGAGTTAGGAATAGAGTGAAATTGACAAAGTCTAAAGTTACCGTTAGATCTTAGTAAAAAAATATATGGTTATCTATCATTTATCATCTATGTATCATGTACCATCTATTGATCAGTTTACCATGTATTTATTCCTTTTCGTCATGATGTGATGTTTATCCCTATGTAAATAAACTACTAATTGTACAGCAAGAGCAATTACTATTTTTTCCTCATTCATGTCATCTAAAAATTGCATTGATCTTACACTTTGGATTCTTGTAGAATAATATTTTTTATTTATTTTTTCTGCTGAAACTAGAACTTTCAATTTTTTTCTATATTGTGTTTGCTAGTGTAGTATCTTTTTTTCTTTTTTTCTTTTTTTTTTTGGTCTTTTCGAGACAGGGTTTCCCTGTAGCCCTGCTGTCCTGGAACTCACTCTGGGACCAGGTTGGCCTTGAACTCACAATGATCTGCCTGCCTCTGCCTCCCAAGTGCTAGGATTAAAAGCGTGCACCACCATGCCCATCGCTAGTGGAGTATCTTTTACCTTGTAGATAAATAGTTCATGTGGAGATTTGATAAGGTACTGATATTTTCTAGTTTCCTTCAGAGAACAAAAAAAAATGGATATGTGATATACCTGTGGATTTATTTGAACCTCTGAAAACTAAGCACAAATGCTCAAAGCCTTTAGAGCCTGATTCTATTTCTCATCTATGTCCTACTCCAACACAGTATCTAATATCATCACTTCAAACAATTAATCTCATAACCCAAAGAAGAGTTAAGAATTTACACCTCACCATTATGAACTAATTTGCATTTTGAAAAGAGACAGAAAATTGCAGCTTCAATCTTATGGGTGGTTTCTCATTCTACTTTTTCCCCCCTGAGGTCTAGAATATGAATAAAGGCTTTCAGCCTTTCTTTGTAGTGCTGTCATGACTTGTCAGTTCTCCATGTTTCATTTCTTAAGAAGAATAGCACTAGAATTTTTTTGAGCTCCCTAAGTTACACCCAGGTTTGGTTTCTTAGTGGTAATAATACAACTGTAGACTTTGTTCTTCCCTGATTTCCACTAGGAAGTTGCTGAGTTTTGGGAAAGTATATTTATGTGTTCCTTAAATAATGTCACCTCATAACATCGTCATTTATGCACACACGGAGAACCCTGTTTGTAGAATTTATTACTACCAGTCAAAACACACAGAAAATAATGCTCATATCCTCACTAATGACTACTCCCCTTTGTTTACCAATAACTTATACAATTACTGAGTATATGAACTATCTTAAAAGCTCTTTACTTCTTTAGATTATTGGGTCTTATTTAGAAAATCCATTATGGCCTACCAACTTCAACTATTTTGATCCTTGCTCAACTCAGAAAACAAAAACTAGCCTTAATTTACTATAGCTCACCATATTCTCCAAGTTCTCAAGAACAAACTATTAATTTGTTTTTATGGCTGGCTTTGAGTGCTTGTGCTTGATTGTCCAATCATGGCTAATGAGAAAGTACTTTCTTCCTTATGCAACCATATAGATTTCTGTTCATGTATTTGGCTGCTGGTATTTCACTATGAAGACATATTCCTAGTCCTGTTCTCTCAGTTCCCAAATTGACATTATTGTAAATTCATTAATGAACAGTCCCTTCTAATCTCATCAAATCTTTTTTTCTCTGTTTTGAACATTTATATGAACAAAGGTCAAAAGCTAAGGAGAAGGGAAATCTTAAAGATTTTAAAAGATTTCACCAGTGTGGTGGTGCATGCCTTTAATCCTGGTACTTGGGAGGCAGAGGTAGGTGGATCTCTGCTAGTTCAAGGCCTACCTGGTCTACATAGTGAGCTCCAGACCAGCCAGGACTAAAGGGAGACCCCATCTCAAAAGACAAAAAAAAAAGGATTTAAAAACATTTAAAGATTAAACAAAAACATGATTTTACAACCAAGGAACTTCTTTTTTTTTTTTATGTCTTTAAACCATACTACACCAAGAAAGACTATCACTTTGGAAGAGAAACAGACTTTAGACTATACCACACAAATTCAAAGACACAAACTTTTTAAATTGAAAGGATTCAAAAACATGTTCCATGAGACTCCTCTACCAATGGACACAGATTCAGACATTTTCTGCCTGCCTGAGAATGCTGAAGCAGGCCTCGTCATGGTGGTGAGCTTCGCAAATTATACCTTGTCCCATCCCCAGAATTTAAGAGCCTCTGAAGGCCATCACAGTGCTCCAGGGATAGATGCCTTTGCACTTTAGTAGCAAGCCAGACCTTGCAGATTGCCCCAAAGCACCTGAATCTAGCCACCACCCAGTAAGCTTCCAAAAGTATTCTATGCCTGCTGGCTAGCAGGGACCAGAACTTAGAAGGAAGCCTGAAAATATCTGATGCTTGACCTGGGACTGTGTGGGAGCTCCTGACTAGCTGGACCAGAATCTAGTGGTCCCTCCAGGACAAAATCAAAAGAAAGAACCTGAAGCCTAGACCAAGAAGCTCTTAATATTTAATAAGAAAACAACCAAGGCACATCAAGATTATAAAGTCAGCCTTCAGCTCAACAAAGAGAAGGAAAACAAAGTAGGGAATGGAAAACAATAGGCCAAACTATGTAACCCTTTTTGCAGATGATATGATATTAAACCTAAGAGATGTCAAAAATTTTGTCAGAAAAATAGAAATGACTAACACTTTCAGTAAAGTGACAATTTTCAAAATTAATCTACAAAAATTAGTAGCCTTTCTATATACCAATAGCAATAATTGGACAATGAATACATGGAGACTTCCCCATTCACAGCAGCTTCAAAAAATCAAATAAAATATATTGGAATAAATGAATAAAGATATTAAAGAGCTCTACAATGAAATTTTTTAATATTTTAGGAAAGACATCAAGGAAGATACCAAAAAAAGTGGAAGGACCCCCCCATGCTCATGGATTGGGAGAATTAATATGGTGAAAATGACCATCCTACCAAAAGTAATATATAGATTCAATACAATCAAAATCAAAATCCTCATGACATTCTTCCCAGAATTAGAAACAAATCCTAAAATTTGTGTGGAATCACAAAAGACCACAGATAGCCAAAGAAACCTTGAGCACAAAGAGTAATGCAGAGGGGGTTACTATCCCAGATCTCCAAACTATATTTCAGGATTATAGTCATAAACACAGCATGGTACTGGCACAAAAATAGACCAATAGATGAATGGAATACAATTGAAGCCCCAAACTTGAGTAAATGCAATTTCAGCCACCTGATTTTTGACAAAGGGGCCAGGAACACTCAATGCAGGAAAGATAGCAGTTCAGCAAATGGTGCTGGCAAAACAGGATCATCACATGTAAAGAATGAAACTAAATCCTTATCTTTCACTTTCCACAAAACTGAATTCCTAATTCATCAAAGACCTCAAAGTGAAAGCTTTAACTCTGAAATTGTTAGAAGAAAACATCAGAAGTAACTTACAAGATGTAGGAAATGATGTTCTAAATCAGACATTAGCTGCTCAGGAATTAAGGCCAACAATCAACAAATAGGACCTCATTAAATTGCTTCTGTACAGCAAAAGAAACAACCAAAGAATTAAAGATAAAACCCACAGAGTGGGAGAAAATCTTCACCAGTCACACATCTGACAGATGTTTAACATCCACAATATATAAACTACTCAAAACACAAGAAATCAAAAAAAAAGTGATTAAATAAGAAGATGGTCTAAGGATCTGAACAGAGAGTGTTCAAAAGATGAGGAAAGAAGACTAAGTAAAATCTCATGTTCAATATAATTAGTAATTACTGCATGCAAATTAAAACCAATAAAGATTTCATCTTACCCCAGTAAGAATGACTAAAATCAAGAAAAGAAATGGTGCCAAATGCTGGAGAGGATTGGTGGAAAGGGAAACACTTATTCACTGTTAGTAGAATTGCAAACTTGTGAAACCCTTATGGAAAGGGGTTTATTTATTTATTGTTTTTTTTTCCATTTTTATTATTACCATTATTAAACTTTTTCCACAGTTCACACATCATTTCTCAATCAAATCTAGAGTTGCTTCCCCTTCCATGTCCCCTATCCCATCCAAGTCCCTGCACTCAGCCATACATGTCCTGCATCTCTCTCCATCTCTCTACAGTTTTTTTATTCAGTTTTTTGTTGTTGTTCTCTCCAACTTGTATTGCTACATTATATATAAATATATACATAGTTTCATATATGTATATATATATATATATACATACATATACATATCACTTGAATTGGAGGATTTTTTTTTCTTCCTTAAAAGATGTCATGTTTTCCTTTAAGGAAGTGCTCAAATGATCCTCCTTGGCAACCCCAACCATCAATCCTGCTCTTTTTTTTGTTTGTTTGTTTTGTTTTTGTCTTTTTGAGACAGGGTCTCCCTGTAGCCCCAGCTGTCCTGGAACTCACTCTGTAGACCAGGCTGGCCTTGAACTCACAAAGATCCACCTGCCTCTGCCTCCCAAATGCTAGGATTAAAAGCGTGCGCCACCACGCCCGGCCCCAATCCTGCTCTTTTGCTCCACATCGGGGTCTTCCCCTCCCATGGTCCCCCCAAATGAAGTCTTATAAGCACACGCCCTGTCTTGATCCCCCTACACTGGCCTCCATGATACAGTCCAGGTAGTCCAAAAATGGCAGTCTACACTCTGACGAGGCTGACGTCAACTTAGCTGTTTAGTCCATAACCTGGGAATCTCAGTAGTCCCCATCTGGCATTGAAGGTTTGGAGAATTCTTGGAGAGACATGAGTCCTCAGTCCATATTAAGAGGTTAAAAAGCTGTGTCTCATGCCTCTGAGGAGTGCCAAAAACAGTCAATATTAAGAGGTTAAAAAGCTGTGTCTCATGCCTCTGAGGAGTGCCAAAAGCGGTGGCAGCCACAGAGTAGATGCACTTGCCAGTTAGAATTGGGGATAGGCCAAACAACAGTACTCTCTCTTTATTCTTTTTGTCTTTTTTACTAAGATCTGCAGTACAGTTACTCTGGTTGTACTGATTATTTGTATCTGGTTGTGCTTTCCTTTGGGATGCTTAAGGCCACACAGCCCAGATTAACCAAGGTTTTTGTTTTCTCAAGGTCAGTTGAGGATCTGGCCCTCAGGGGTCTCTCAGGGTTTTTTTTCAGGGGGAGGGAGAAGGATAGGAGCCCCTTGCTCCTTTCAGCTTTTCATTCACCAGTTCCATCCACTCGAGGACAAAAGCAGGTCTTGCTAGACCAGGCTTCCTTTTCTGAAGCATGAGCAGATTTTCCTCTCTTTAGACTGGACACAGACTGAAGTCCCATCAGTGGCTCCCCAAGAAATCCCTGAACAGGAAGATTGGTGACTCACATCTGTAGCACATTTCAAGAGGCACTCCCATGCATAATCCCCTAAGACTTGGTTGACCTCTGAGGGCAAGGAACAAAGCTATCCCTTAGGTCCCTTGGCCAAATTGGTATGGGCATTAAGTATGGTCGTTAAGCACCCAGAAAGGCTAAGTTGCACTAGCCTATTACACCTATATTAAGATTGTATCCTTTGGGAAAAAAAAACTGTATGTTATTTCCATAGCATATTTCTTGATTTGCATCTTTCCATTTTAATCCCATATTATTCTAAAAGATGCACACATACCCTCCATCATGTACCAAAAACCTAAGGTCTGAAAATAAATGTTAGGTCAGCTCTAGAACCTGTTTAGGGATCCACATTGCAAGAGCATAGTTGTCTTTAGATCATGAGGAATATAACATAAACATTGTACAGTTTGTCTTATAACTAGGTTCTTGGTACTAGCATCCACAGATAAGGGATACTATTCACCTTTTGTTTTTCTGTGATTGTGTTACTTCACTTAGCATAAAATCTTCTAGTTCCATCCATTTACTTGCAAATTTCATGATGTCATCTTTCTTTACTGCTGCATAGAACTCCATTGTATAGATGTACCACATTTTCTCTACCCACTTGTTGGTTGAGGGGCATTTGGATTGGTTCCAGTTCTTTGCTATTGTGAAGAGAGCTGCAATAAACATGGCTGTACATGTATCTCTGTGGTAGGAAGAGTCTGATGGATATATTCCCAGAATATATCCATCAGACTCTTCAGGGTTTTTTTTCGGGGGGAGGGAGAAGGATGGGAATCCTTCGAAAAAAAACCCTGAGAGACCCCTGTGGACCAGATCCTCAACTGACCTTGAGAAAACAAAAACCTTGGTTAATCCGGGCTGTGTGGCCTTAAGCATCCAAAGTAGGCTCATTTTGAGTCTTTTAAGGGTTCTCCATACTGCTTTCCATAGTGGTTGCACAAGATTGCATTCCCACCAGCAGTGGATGAATGTTCCTCTTTTGCCACACCCTCTCCAGCATTTGGTATCATTTGTTTTCTTGATCCTTGCAAGCCTTATCAGGGTGAGATGATATCGTAAAGTGGTTTGTGGGCTGGAGAGATGGCCTAGCAGTTAAGAGCGCCGACCGCTCTTACAGAGGACCCGGGTTCGATCCCCAGCACCCACATGGCGGATGAGAACCATCTGAAGCTCCAATTCCAGGAGAACTCCAGTTCCAGGGGAATCCGACGCCCTCTTCTGACCTCCGCGGCATTGCACGACACGGGTGCACAGACCTACATGCAGACAGTACACTCATACACAAAGAAAAATAAATTTAAAAAAAATTTTAAAAAAAAGTGGTTTGTAATTTGCATTTCCTTAATTATTAGCGATGTTGAACACTTTTAAAGATGTTTCTCAGCCATCTCTATTTCCTCACTTGTGAAGTCTCTGCTCAGCTCTTTACTCCATCTTTTAAGTGAGTCATTTGTTTTCTTACTTCTTTGTTTTTTGAATAGTTTATATATTCTGGAGGTTAATGCTCTGTCAGATGTATCAGCAGTGAAAGTTTTCTCCCACTCTGTGGGTTTTGTGTTCACTTCCCAGACTGTTTCTTTTGCTGTACAGAAACTTTTGAGTTTAATAAGGTCCCACTTGTCAATTGTCGATCTTATTTCCTGAGCAGATGCTGTCTGATTTAGAAAGTCTTTTCCTACACCTATGTCTTGTAAGTTGCTGCCAAATTTTTCTTCTATCACCTTCAGAATTTTTGGTTTCATGTTGAGGTCTTTGATCCATTTGGAGTTGATTTTTGTACAGGGTGAGAGGTAGGGGTTTAATTTTATTTTTCTACAAGTGGTCATCCAGTTTTGCCAACAGCATTTGCTGAAGATGCTGTCTTTCCACCATTGAATCTTTTTGCCCCCCTTGTCAAATATGAGGTGGCTGAAATTGCATGTGCTCAAATTTAGATCTTCAGTTTTGTTCCATTGGTCTACAGGTCTATTTTTGTACCAGTACCAGGCAGTTTTTATGACTATAGCCCTGTAGTATAGTTTGATGTCTGGTATAGAAACCCCCCACCCCCACCCCAGATTGCTCTTTTCACTCAGGGTTGCTTTGGCTATTCAGGATCTTTTGTTGTTCCATATGAATTTAAGAATTTTTTTCCAAGCCTGTGAAGAATGGCCTTGGGATTTTAATTGGGATTGCTTTGAATCTGTATATTAATTTGGGTAGAATGGACATTTTTACTATGTTAATTTTTCCAATCCATGAGCATGGGCGTTCTTTCCATCTTCTGATGTTTTCTTCACTCTCTTCTTCAGGAGCTTATAATTTTTGTTGTAGAGCTCTTTGGTGGTTTTGGTTAGATTTATTCCTAGGTATTTTATTGTTTTTGAAGCTATCGTGAGTGTGAAGGACTCCTTGTATTCCTTCTTCAGTTTCTTGTTGTTGGTGTAAAGTCTACTGATTTTTCTAGGTTAATTTTGTATCCCACCACTTTACTGAAACTTTTAATCATTTCTAGGAGTTTTCTGGTGGATTTTTTAGCATCCCTTAGGTAAACTATCATATATTCTGCAAAAAGGGATAGTTTTACTTCCTCTTTTCCAATTAGTATTCCTTTAATTTCCTTTTCTTGCCTTATTGCCCTAGCCAGTGTTTCAAGCATTATATTGAAGAGGAGTAGTGACAAGGGGCAGCCTTATTGGGTACCTACCTTTATTGGGAATACTTCTAACTTTTCTCCATTTAGGATGATGCTGGCTGTGGGTTTCTTATATATGGCTTTGATTATGTTGAGGAATGATCCTTCCCATCCAATTACCTCTAATACTTTAATCATGAAGGAATGCTGGTTTTTGTCAACGGCCTTTTCTGCAGCAATTGAGATGATCAAGATCGTGTGGCTTTTGTCCTTCAGTCCATTTATGTGTTTTATGATATTTACTGATTTTCGTATGTTGAACCATCCCTGCATCTCTGGTATGAATGCAACTTAATCATGGTGAATGATCTTTTTGATGTGGGTCTGTATACGGTTTGCAAATTTGCAAGTATTTTGTTGAGAATTTTTGCATCGGAGTTCATTAATGAGATTAGTCTGTAGTTCTCTCTTTTGGTTGCATCCTTGCCTGGTTTTAGTATTAGAGTGATGCTGGCTTCATAGAAGGAATTTGGGAGCTTTCCCTCTGCTTGTATCCTTCTGAACAGTTTTAGTAATAATGGTTGTAAGTCTTCTTTAAATGTTTTATAGAATTCTGCTGTGAAACCATCTGGACCTGGGATTTTTTTAGTTGGGAGTTCTCTTATTACATTTTAAATTTCTTCATACATTATGGCTCTGTTTAAGCTGTCAGTCTCCTCTTGATTTCACTTTGGTGATTCCCCGGATTGCAGATATTCATCCATTTCTCTTAGGTTTTCAAATTTATTAAGTATAGGTTTTTGAAGTATAGGGTTAGGGTTAGGGTTATGATTTTCTGGATCTTTTCACTGTCTGTTGTGATATTTCCCCTTTCATCATGAATTCTATTGATTTGGAGTTGCTCTTTCTTTCTTTTGGTTAACTAGGCTAGGGGTCTGTCTATCTTGTTTATTCTCTCAAAGAACCAACTTTTGGATTCATTGATTTTTTTTTGTATTGTTTTCTTTGTTTCTATTTCATTGATTTCTGCTCTGATTTTTGTTATTTCTTCCTGTCTGTTGCATTTAGGGTTTATTTGTTGTTGTCTTTCCAGTGTTTTTAGCTGCAGTGTTAGCTCATTAATCTGTGCTCTTTCTGTTTTTTTCTTTTAATAAAGGCACCCAGGGCTATAAACTTCCATCTTAGGACTGCTTTTAAAGTGTCCCATAGGTTTTGTTGTGTTGTACTGTCATTTAGTTCCAGGAATGCTTTTACTTCTTTCTTTATTTCCTCCTTGACCCATTCATTATTCAGGAGTGTGTTGTTTAGTCTCCATGTGTTCATGTAGGTAGCAGGGCTTATCCTGGTGTTGATATTGAGCTTTATTGCACTATGGTCTGATAGAACACATGAAATTATTTCTTTTTTGTATTTGTTGAGGTTTATTTCTGTGTCCAAGTATGTTGTCAGTTATGGAGCATGTTTCATGGGGTTCTGAGTAGGAAGTATATTCTCTGGTGCTTGGGTGGAATATTTGGAAGATGTCTGTGAGGTCCATTTCCTTTATTGTCTTGTTCAGTTCAGATGTCTCTCTGTTTATTCTTTGCCCAGTTGATCTGTCCAAAGGACTCAGTGAGGTATTGAAGTCCCCTACTATGAGTGTGCTGGGGTTAATCTGTGCCTTGAGGTCCTGTAGAGCTGTATTTACAAAGGTTGATGCACTTGAGTTTGGTGCATATATATTCATGATTGAGAAGTCGTCATGGTAATTTTCCCTTTGATAAAGATATAATGGCCCTCTTTGTCTCTTCTAATTGCTTCTGCTTTGAAATCTATTTTGTCTGATATTAAGATAGCAACTCCTGCTTTCTTTTTAGTACCATTTGCTTGGAATATTTTTTCCCATCCTTTCACTTTAAGTTGATGCTTATCCTTAAGAGTGAGATGGGTTTCTTGTAGACAGCATATCGATGGATTCTGTTTCCTAATCCATTCTCCCAGTCTATGCCTTTTGATTGGGGAGTTAAGCCCATTGATATTTAAGGTTATAATTGAGAGGTATGTGTTGCTTCCTTTCACCTTATTATACATTTGCATTTTTTTATAGGTTTCTACATCTGAATTTCTGTTTTTATTAAATTTTTCTTTCAAGGTGCCTGGGGGTAGTTGCTCCTTTCCTCTGTCCTTTGAATTGCTTCAGGTATTCTCTGAAGGGTTGGTTTTCCAAACATATATTCTTTCATCTTATTTATGTCATGGAAGATTTTTTCTCTTTCCTTCAACTAGAATCGACATTTTTGCTGGGTATATTAACCTGGGTTGTCATTTATAGTTGTTTAGCATTGGGAATGCTTCTGTCCACATTCTTCTTGCTTTCATAGTTTGTGCTGAAAAGTCAGCTGTAATTCTGATGGGTTTTCCCTTATCTGTAACTTGTTTTTCTCTTGTGGTTTTCAGAATTTTGTCTTTGTTTTGGGTATCTAGCATTTTAACTATGATATGACAGGGGGAGTTTCTTTTCTGGTCTAGTCTATTTGATGTTCTACTTGCTTCTTGTATTTGTATGGGTTTGTCTTTTTTTTAATTTGGGGAAATTTTCCTCTATTATTTTGTTGACAATCTGATCAATACCATTCTCTTGGGATTTTTCTCCTTCCTCTATGATGCAGAGGTTTGATCTTTTCATAGTCTCCCACATTTCTTGGTTGTTCCACTCTTGTGTATTTTAAAATTTTTCATAGTCTTTACTTGAGCTTTTTAGTTGTTCTGTGTTGTCTTCTAGGTCTGATATTCTTTTTTCTGCTTCCTCCATTCTGCTTCTGAGGCTTTTTCCCATTCTTTACTCTTGATTGGATGACTGTTTGATTTCCTTTTTTCTTTTCTTCCTGTGTTTTCTTTACTATTTCCATTTCCTTTTGGGGCTTCTCAAAAGTTTTTTGTAGCTCATTGGTTTCCTTTCTCATTTCAGCATGGTATCTTTTCAGTATTTCCACTTCCTTCCAGTTTGTCATTTTGTCTCTCTAGCTCTTTCCAGGATCTGTCATTTTCTATTTTTAGCTCTGTCTGAAGTTTGTCCTTGTCTTCCTCTAGGTCATTTCTGAGTTTTTCATTCTCTCCCCTTAGTTTTATGATTTCTTTGAATATATGTGATTGTTATTTTGGGATCTGTGTCGTGGGTTACCTTCTAGGGAGATCCCATTGTAGGAGTCCTTCACTGGCTCCATACTGTTTGGTGTGGAGTTATTCTGTGCTTCCCCTATATTGTTCTTTCGTTGTGCTCTCAGCATGTGGTTAGCCTTTTGCCTGTATTCTGATATGAATCTTGAATGCCTCTTCACCTTGTTGAAAGATTGCTTTCTTTGATTCCTTCTCGTGTCTATGTTGCATTTTCCTTATAGATGGAGTGTTGACTTGTCTAGGTTTTAGGCTTTCAATTTTGGTTATATATTAAAAGTTCACTTTTTGGTTATATATTAAAAGTTCACTTTTCTCTTTCTGTTCTGCAAGAGATGGGTGGGTAGCAACCTGGATGACACCTTCTGAACATTGTATTCCCTCTGTTACTAGCCACTCTCTCCTGAGTTCCAGTTAGGGGGTTCCAGTTTGCAGGGCGGTGTTGGGTTGCTTGCTTAGTCTGTGTTCAAACCTCAGCTCCTAGCTCCCAGAGCCCTCTGCGCTGACTCGCCCTGTCCATAGGACCCGTGGGTCCACACAAACTCTGCCTCCAGCTGCTCAAGAACTCTTAAAGAACTAAAAATGAAACTACCATTTGACATGGTTATATCACTCCATGACATCTACCTAAAGGATTCATCCTATTGCAGAGACACTTGAAAATACATGTTTGGTGCCATTCTTTTCACAATAGCTAAGAGATGGAAGCAACCTAAGTGTCTCTCAACTGACAATTGTATAATGGAAATGTGGTACATTTACGTAGTGGAGTCCTCCTGCTCAGCTGTAAAGAAAGATGACATTATGAAATTTTCACATAAATGGATGTAATAGAAGCTTTTATGCTAAGTAGAGTAACACAGACTCAGAAAACCAAATGATGTTTGTTCTCCCTCATTCGTGTATCCTAGCACTAAATCATTATATACCAGTATATATCGTGATCTAACTGCAGGAACCAAGAAAAAGGAAAGTAACCAGGAAGGTAAGTGGAAAGAGGGAACCTGAGAGAGAAGAGTAGTGGGAGACAGGTATTACTGAGGCATAAATGGGTAAAATGAAGGTATTTAAATTAGAGATGAGAGGAAGGGTTATAGAATGAAATTTGGGGATAAAGGAAAAAGAGCTCAAGTAAGGTGGAACCATAGGAGGCCTGGTATTATCAAAGGAGAAATGGGAAAAGTGGGGACACTTAAATGGAGAAGTCATGGAGGGAGGACTACACAGAGAGGGGAGAAAAAGAGATAAATAAAGCTTCCTAGTATAAAAACTGGAGGGTTTTTACAAACTAATGACACATTACACGTATAATATCTCTACATGAATCCATGAGCATAGCTGAAGGCTAAAAAAAAGAAACAGTGCAGACAAGAAGAAATAACAAAAATCAGAGCAGAGATCAATGAAATAGAAACAAAGAAAACCATACAAAAATATCAATGATTCCAAAAGTTGGTTCTTTGAAAGAATAAACAAGATAGACAGACCTCTAGCCCAGTTAACCAAAAGAAAGAAGTAACAACTCCAAATCAATAGAATCTGTGATGAAAGGGGAAATACACAACAGACAATGAAAAGATCCAGACAATCATATGGGAATACTTCAAAAACCTATACTCTACCAAGTTTGAAAACCTAGAGGGGAGGGAGAGCGAGAGGGAGACAGGGAGAGGGCATCCGGCTACAGGGGGGAGGCCAGGGGGGCCAACCCACGGGGAGGAAGGGGTGGGGGGGCGGCAGGGGGGGCGGGCCGCGGGGGCCCCCGGGGCAAGAGGAGGGGGGCGAAAAGGGGGAGGGCCGCAAGGGGGGTAGCGCAGGGGGAGGCCCGGGGCAACGGGGGCGGGGGGGGGAGCCGGGGCAGCGGAGGGGAGGACGAGAAGACCCCGGGAGAAGAGGGGGGGGAAGCGGGAGAAGAAGCCCCCCGGGAGGCGCGGGGGGGCGCAGGGGCGGGGGGCGAGCAGGGGCGGGTGGGGGGAGGAAAGGGAGGAGGGGGGGGCCAGAGCGGGGAAGAAGCCGGGGGGAGGGGGGAGGGGGGAGGGGGCAGGGAAAGGGAACACAGGGAGGGGGAAGAAGGGGGCCGGGGGACGAGAGGGGGGGGCCCGACCAGACATGGGAGGGGGGGCCAGCGGCGAAGGCAGGGGCGGCGCAAGGGGCGGCAGCAGAGGCGGAGGGCAGGGGGGGGGAGAGATCGGGGGGGCGGGAGGGAGGGGGGGGGGGCCGAGGGAGGGAGGGGGCGGAGCGAGGGGGAGGGAAGGGGCCCGCGGAGGAGGCAGGCGGCGGGGCGGGGGGGGAAAGAAAGGCGGGAGGGGGCGAGATAGGGCGGAGCCGGCCACGGGACGGAAGTGCAGAAAGCAGGCGAGGGGCGGGGGGAGGGCGGAGCACCCCGGAAGGAGACAAGCAGAGCACAGCAAAAAAAGCGTGACGACCGGGGGGGGCCAAGGAGAACGAACAGGTGAGGCCGGGGCGGGCGGGCCGTAGGGCCCGGAGCAAGGGGGGGCAAGCACTAGAGGGAAAAGGGAAGGGGAAGCCCCCCAGGGGGGCAGCCGTGGGCTAGAGCCGACGGGGAAGGGGAAAGGGGGCGGCGGTTCCCCCCAGGGAGGAGGGAGAGGGGGGGGGGGCCCGGTAATAATGCTGGGGAGACAGGGAAGAAGAGCGCGCCAAGCCAAGGCCCGCGAGGACGGGGAAGCAGGAAAGGAGGCTGGATGGGTCAAGCTGTACTCCACGTGTCAATTGAGAGCGAGGTGGGGGGGCCAGTCCATGTATGCGGAGGAATAGGATTTTCCGATGTGAACCATCTGAATCCAACGTCAGAGGAAGATCTTCGTGAGTGGGGCTGATGCCATTTTGGCACTGTGTATAAGAGATGGGTCATAGTTCTCCTTTTGATGTGACTTCCTGGTTTGGTGGAATAGCGATTGCTGGCTTCATGAAGGAATCTGGGAGAACTCTCCTCTTTTGTATCCTTCAGACAACTTGAGTATTAAGTTGTAAGTCTTTTTGAAATATTTATAGAATTTCTGCTGCGTAAAATCCATCTGGGCCTGGGCATTTTTTTGTTGGAGCAGGCTACTTACTAACTTCAATTCTTCATATATTATTGGTCTACTTAGCTTCGTCTCTTCTTGGTTGAGCTTGGGTGATTCCCAGGATTTCAGATATTCATCCAGTTCTGNAAAACTCAGAGCAAAAATCAATTAAATAGAAATAAAGAAATCAATACAAAAAATCAATGAATCCAAAAGTTGGTTCATTGAGAGAATAAACAAGATAGACAGACCTCTATCCCAGTTAACCAAAAGAAAGAAGGAACAAATCCAAATCAATGCAATCCTTGATGAAAAGGGAAATATCACAACAGACAATGAAAAGATCCTGAAAATCATATGGGAATACTAAAAAACCTATACTCTACCAAGTTTGAAAACCTAGAAGAAATGGATGAATATCTGAAATCCTGGGAATCACCAAAGCTCAACCAAGAAGAGATCGAGAGCTTAAGTAGACCAATAATATATGAAGAAATTGAAGATGTAGTAAGTAGCCTCCCAACAAAAAAATGCCCAGGCCCAGATGATTTTACGGCAGAATTCTATAAAATATTTCAAAAAGACTTACAACCATTACTCCTCAAGTTGCTTAGAAGAATACAAACAGAGGGAGTTCTCCCAGATTCCTTCTATGAAGCCAGCATCACGCTATTACCAAAACCAGGAAAAGATACAATCAAAAAGGAGAACTATAGACCCATCTCATTAATAAACACAGATGCCAAAATGGCATACAGACCCACATCAAGAAGATCATTCATCATGACCAAGTTGGATTCAGATGGTTCAACATACGAAAATCAATAAATATCATCAAGCATACAAATGGACTGAAAGACAAAAACCACACCATCATCTCAATTGACGTGGAGAAAGCCTTTGACCAAATCCAGCATCCCTTCATGCTTAAAGTCCTAGAGGGAATTGGATTGGAGAGCTCATTCTTCAATGTAATCAAAGCCATATACAGGAAACCCACAGCCAATATCATCCTAAATGGGGAAACGACAGAAACATTCCCCTTAAAAGTAGGATCTCAGCAAGGCTGCCCCCTGTCACCATTCCTTTTCAATATAGTGCTTGAAACCCTTGCTAAGGCAATAAGGCAAGAAAAGGAAATTAAAGTAGTTCTAATTGGAAAACAGGTAGTCAAGCTTTTTTTGCTGATGATATGATTGTCTACTTAAGGGGTGCTAAGAACTCCACCAGAAAACTAGAAATGATTATGAACTTCAGTAAAGTGGCAGGATAAGAAATAAATCTAGAAAAAATCAGCCTTTCTTTACACCAACAATAAGCAACTGAAGAATGAATACAAGGAGACCTTCCCTCACAATAGCCTCAAGAACAATAAAATACCTAGGAACAAACCTAACTAAAGACAACAAGGATCTCTACAACAAAAAATGCTAAGCCCCTGAAGAAGAAAATGGAAGAAGACATCAGAAGATGGACAAACCTCCCATGCTCATGGATTAGGAAAATACATATAGTAAAAATGTCCATTCTACCCAAACTCGTGTACAGATTTAATGCAATCCCAATCAAAATCCCCAAGAGCTTCTTCACAGGCTTGGAAAAAAAATCCTCAATTTCACTTGGAAAAACAAAAGACCCTGAATAGCCAAAGCAACCATGAGCAAAAAGAGCAATACAGGGGGGATCTCTACTCCAGACTTCAAACTATTCTACAGGGTTATAGTCATAAAATCAGCTTGATACTGATACAAAAACAGACCAGTTGACCAAGGGAATAAAACTGAAGATCCAAACCTGAGCACATACAATTTCAGCCACCTCATATTTGACAAGGGGGCCAGGAAGACACAATGGAGAAAAGACAGCATCTTCATCAAGTGGTGTTGGCAAAACTGAATCACCACCTGTAGAAGAATGAAATTAAATGCCTACCTCTCGCACTGTACAATAGTCAATTCCAGATGGATCAAAGACCTCAAAGTGAAACCCAAAACTCTTGAGGTGATAGAAGAAAAACTTGAAAGCAACTTACAAGACATAGTCGTAGGAAAAGACTTCCTAAATCAGACAGCAGCTGCACAAGAAATAAGATCGACAAATGGGACCTCATTAAACTCAAAAGCTTCTGTACATCAAAAGAAACAATCAAGGAAGTGAAGAGAAAACCCACAGAGTGGGAGGAAACCTTCACTACAGATACATCTGATAAAGCATTAATTTCTAAAGTATACAAACTACTCAAAAAACAAAGAAGAAAGAAAACAATTGAATCACTCAAAAGATGGAGCAAAGAACTGAATAGAGAATTCACATAAGAGGAATTAGAGATGGCTGAGAAACATCTTAAAAACTGTTCAACATCACTAATAATTAGGGAAATGCAAATTAAGACCACTCTAAGATATCATCTCACTCCAATAAGACTGGCCAGGATCAAGAAAACAAATGAAACCAAGTGCTGGAGAGGTTGTGGGCAAAGGGGAACACTCATCCATTGCTGGTGGGAATGTAAACTTGTACAGCCACTATGGAAAGCAATGTGGAGAACCCTTGAAAGACTCAAAATGAGCTTGCCATTTGACCTAGTCATACCACTCCTGGGTATATACCCACAAGACTCATCTTACTGCAGAAATACATGCTCAGCTATATTTATTGCAGCTCTGTTCACAATAGCAAAAAATCTGTAACCAACCCAAATGCCCCTAAACTGATGAGTGGATAGAGAAAATATGGTACATGTACACGATGGACTTCTATGAAGCAGTAAAAAAAGATAACATCATGAACTTTGCAGGTAAATGGATGGAGCTAGAAGATATTATATTAAGTGAAGTAAGACAGTCCCAGAAAAACAAACGCCAAATGGTATCCCTCATCTGTGGATGTTAGCATCAATAACTCAGTTGTAAATATTTCTTGTGGAGAGGGATGCATATTAAAAGAACAGCAACAGAAAGACTGCATCAGAAAACTGACTGAAATGGTGAACCAGGAGGGGTGGGATGGGCAGGAGTGGGACACGGGTCTATATTCTATTAAGGTATATTTAATTTAAAATTACATGGTATTTTACTTAAAATTATATGCCATTTTACTTAAAATCTATATAAGAATAACTTTGGGATTAACATATACAAATGTTCTCTATAATTTTTGTGTTATACAGTATCATCTTATAACATTCTCTTTTACCTGTAGGATAATTTAACTTAAGGAATTAAGTTTGCTTCCCAAATTAACAACACACAATCACCCAAAACAACTTGAATAAATTTAATAAAATTTACACCTTGATTCCTGTCTATAAGTATGTGTACTACAACTGCCTTTTTGAGACTCATGGGTCAAAAAATAAAAGCCAAAATAAAAAAGGGGGGATACAGTTATATATTAAATCTTTTTGTCAAAATCTTTCAATTTAATCTTAAACCTAACTATGGGAAAAGATTTGTATGTTCCCACAGGCCAAAACGTCACCAACTTAACAGCTGAGAAAGGAAAGATACAGCCTTGAATTGTGTAGGTTGTACCAAGAAATACCAGCAGAGAAGTTGGCCCATCTAAACATTAAAAGGAAGAAAAGCCTCAGACTGCTACAGGCATCAAAGATCTCTGTAGATCATATTTGTAACAACTGTTTATAGTGAGTCCTAATGAACCTTACCTTCTAGGTGCTGCACAGTTTTAATATGAGAGACTTGCTTACTTCTTTTCATAGAACAAAGAAAAACATGGTGGTAATGAAGTCATTCTCTAACTGTAAATTAGAGCTGACTGTTATAGAGGTAATCTCTTATAAAACTGGTAAAACTGCTTTCTTTAATTGACTAATAGACATAGGAACTGTGAAAAAGATTATTCTCTATTCAGAACCAAATATAATACTAAATTATCTTTAAGCTGTGCATATAAGCAAACTATATTAATACAGGAGAGCTCTGATATCGGGAATGGATTATTCTGCCAAGGAGATGTTGGCCAGGAGATCCAAGCCCCTCCCCCCAAAAGGTAAAGGCTTCTTGCCTGTAAACTGGGATACCTGCAAGAAGAGAGACTGTAAGGCCCTGCTGTCAAACACATGATGTAAGCATGAGAAGGTTGTATGGAGACTGCACTTGCAAGTGTCCAGTTGGTCTCTGGAATACCAGAGTGTGTTACCAAAGGCCACTGAACCAATAAAGCAAATGTTGGTCTCCTTGAGTCAAGCAAGACTCCTTTGTCAGCATCAGCTACACCTCACCTGCCTGGAAATACTGTGCAGCAATGGCAGCCATATGTCTGTATATCCAAAATATATTTGGCTATTAGCTCTCTCCTTGGAGGAATAACTCATGGATTATGCCACGAGTTTACATCCTCTAGTGATTAGGAGATGTTATAAGCCACAGTAAGATCTTGTCATCTTTTACAGAAAAAAAAGGTAATTCATGGATTAGCATACCATCCAAACATCTGTGTCTATACCAAAGTAACTTATCATAATAATTAGTACTGTTTAAATACCTATATATCTAACTGCTTGTGCTTCATTAGCAGGATTGAAAGGTTATTCCTGGGCAAACTGTCAGCCCATGAAAGGAAATAGCCAGAACTGATCAGAGTCCAAAACAACATCTCCAAAGTAGACTGTTCTGCTCCTTGTGTACCTGTGCCCCTTTTCTAAGCTTAGGGGACCGTGATAGAATGTAAGGGCTGCAATTTGGGTGAATGGTAAAACTACAGCAATGTAGACAGGACACTTATTTGATCAACTTGATTGTACATACAAGCCCCTCCAGCTGGATGGTGGGAACCTTGGGCTGTGTGGGTTTGGGCACAACTGCTTGCAAATTGGTTTTACATGAAGGATGCTTATACCCATAAAATAAAAAAAAGGAGCTAGATACTGAAAAAAATCTTTAAAGCAGGTTTTCATGCCAGGTCTGAAGAAGGCCAAGAGCTTGGACGAAGATAGTCATTAAAATCCACTCTGAAATGTTTTCAGTTTAAAAGGGTATACTTAAAAATAACATATATTTATATAGAGAGGTAGTTCAGTAGAGATTTATGCAGAAATACAAAATAAACCATATAAGTTAATGGACTTGGTTTCTCTGAAGTCATAGTCTAGTCATATAGCTTTAAAGAGCAAAGTGTATATTGGGTAAAATTTGTTTGGCAGGTATTCAACTCTGCCCAAGCTTCGTCCACATATTATAGGATATTTTAAGTCTTAGTGAAATGTTTAAATTAGTTAAATTTGGTTGTAGGTTTTGGTGAAAATGGTAATACATTTGAAATAATTGGGAACACAAAATGTTAATTGTTTTATTTATAATTTGTATTGAACTTCCAACAATAACTTTGGGGTTAAGGTACACAAATGGTCTCTATATTTTTCTGGGTTATACAATATCACCTTGTAACACTTTCTTTTACTTGTAGGACAATTTAAAGGAATTAAGTTTAAGTTTACTTCCCAAATAAGTAGCATACAAACAATGATAAACCGTTTGGGTAAATTTAATGAAAACTTATGCCTTGGCTCCTGTTTATGGGTATGTGTAATGCAACTTAGGCATCTATAGGTCAAAACATAAAAATTGAAAAAACAAAAAGAGGGACATGGGAGGTAGTGTAGTATCCCTTCTGGGATACAAATGGAAAACTCTGTGTTCCAAACCTATTGATAAATTTTCAATTTTAAGATCTTGAAACTAACAATGGGAGGAGATTTGTATGTTATGTTCCCACAGGTAAAAACATCAATCTAAATGCCTGAAAACATACAACTTTTGGCTGTGAAGGATGGACTGGGAAATGCGAGCAGAGAGGCTGACCCATCTGAACATTAAAGAAAGAGGAACCTCAGACTGCCTGAGTCAAAGACACTGAGCATCTCTCTGAATTCTATTGGGGTTAACTGTTTATAATGGGCCCTAATGAAGTTTACCTTCCAGATGCTGAGAAACCTTCCTACCTCTCCCCTTTATAGGAAAAAGAAAAACATGATGGTAATGAAGTCATTCCCTAACTGTAAATTAGAGCCAATTGTTATAGTGGTAATTTCTTATAAAACAGGTATAACTACCTTTTTTAATTGACTGATAGACATAGGAACTGTGAAAGGATAATTCTCTATTTAGAGCCAAATTCAATAGTAAAGTCTTTATAAGCTGTGTAATTAAGCAAAATATATTAATATAGGAAAGCTCTGATATCAGCAATGAATTATTCTGCCTAGGAGATGTTGGCTAGGGGATCCAAGCCCCCAAAATTATAAAGGCTTTTTGCCTATAAGTGGGATATATGCAAGGAGAAAGGCAGTAGGTCCCTGTTGTTGAAGAACTGGTGTAAGCATGAAAAAATGTTTTGAGACATCACTTGCTAATGTAAAATTGGCCTCTGAAATGCCACACAGCATTACCAAGGGCCACTAAAGCAATACAGCAAAATATTGGTTTCCTTGAGGCAAGCAAGACTGCTCCATCAGTATCAGCTATACCTCCACTGCCTAGAGATACTGTGCAACAGTGGCAGCCATGTTTCTATATATATATATCCCAAATCTAATTGGCTATTAGCTCTCTCCTTGGAGGAATAATTCACAGCAGATGCCACAAGCTTATGTCCTCTAGTGGTTAGGAGATTTTATAAGCCACAATAAGAACTTGTTACCCTTTATAGAGAAACCACAGTTTGTAGATTAGCATACCATCTAAGTATCTGTGTCTGTGCTCACAGCTTAGCTTGCCATAATAATTAGTATTGCTTAAATACCTGTACATCTAATTGCTTGTGCTTTGTTAGTAGGATTAAAAGGTGACGTGACCAAGGCTTGCACTGTAGAAGGAAGCCCAATGCTGTGGGGTCTAGGACCGGACGGAAAGCCGGCAGGATGGAGGCAACTTTGGAGCAGCACTTGGAGGACACAATGAAGAATCCTTCTATTGTTGGAGTCCTATGCCCAGATTCAAAAGGACTTAATCTGGGCTGTCATGGTACTCTCTCAGATGAGCATGCTGGGGTAATATCTGTTCTAGCCCAGCAAGCAGCTAACCTAACTTCTGACCCCACTGATATTCCTGTGGTGTGTTTAGAATCAGATAATGGGAACATTATGATCCAGAAACATGATGGCAGTGCACAAGATGGCATCTTGACATCTCCCATCAGTTCTTCAGCAGCCTGCCATAGGGATTCAGTCCTACTTCTGCTAATTAACCCTTAATTATTGAAGTTCTAGAAGTTAGGCCATTCATTTAATGTACAATGTGCACTTTCCTATTTATATGATAACCAGCTGTAAGATGTTAGTTAGAAAGGATCATAGTTGTGCCTTTGATCCCAGCAGTTGGGAGGCAGAGGCAGGCGGATCTCTGTGAGTTCAAGGCCAGCCTGGTCTACAAAGCAAGTTCTAGGTCAGCTGGCGCTACAGGGAGACCCTGTCTCAAAAATAACAAACAAACAAAAAAAGGATCATAGTTGCTTTGTTTGGGCTTTTGTCATTTTCCCTTTTCGAGTTCATCTTGCTTTGTAGCCAAGTGTAACCTAAACTTGTGTGGTCCAGGCTAACCTCAAATTTGTGGTCTTCCTGCCTCAGACTTGTGGGTGCTGGAATTACAGGTGTTTGTCATCAAGGTCCAAGACACTTTGTATATAGAACTTTGTTGTGATCAATAAATCTGTTCAAAGGTTAAAATAAATAAATGAATAAATAAATAAATAAATAAATAAATAAATAAATACAAAGGTATCCCTGGATAAGCTGTCAACCCATGAAGGGGAACAACCTGAACAGACTAGAGTCCAAAATGACATCTCCAGAGAAAATAGACTGTTTTGCCTCTCACCCACTTGTGCCCCTTTCCCAAAGCCTAGGGAACAACTTGCAGAAGAGGAGGTGTGGTAGAATTTAAGGGCTGAGGAGAGATTGGGGTGAATTGTGAGACTACAGGAATATAGACTGGACTCCTATTTGACCAACATGCTTGTTCATACAAGCTTCTTCAACTGGACTATGGGAACCTTGGGTTGTTCAAAATTTGTACGTAGATACTTGCAAATTGGTTTTACATGAATGTTACATTCATTGCTTATGCTTAATAATTTGGCTCACTTAAAAAAATGCACCAATTACCTAATTGTATGGCAAACTGAGTAATGTCAGTGTTATCTGAAAACAACTGTGCTATTATATTGTAGAATCCCTTAAAAAAATAAACAAATAAAAGGGGGGAAAAGACAGAAAACAACAACAATATAAAACCACAGGCTTTTATGGGCAAGAAATAAATTTAGGAAGTAATGGCCAGTACCACTAAATCAAAATGAAATAGAATAGCAATACTGTGAATTATAACTAGTAAGAATAAGTATTAACATGTGAAAATCTGTTTCAAGTATAAGTGTTTATATATAATACATATGCATATATGAAACAAAATACATATTCATATATGTAAATATGTATCATAGTATAAAACATACTTTCTATTGTGAGTCATTAACAAATGTCTGAACACCATTGATGTGATGTGTAGAGTTATGTAGCCATAGTGCCAGGAGTCAGAGAAAAGCAGAGACTGAGCTGAGTCAACTACTTGAGGTTGACAGAAATAAATGGAAAGCTCTAGGTCTAATAAGGAAATTGCATAGACTCCCAGGTTCATGATTTTGGAATCTTATGTTTGCAAAAGGAATTTCTGTCTAGTCTTGTGGCAGTATAGTTTCATGAAACCTATGACCCTTCCGACTTGCCCACATACTTAGCAATTCAAACAGGAATGTGTGCACATGACTGGGAAAATTAGTCCCCCTCCTGGGTCTCTCTCCTCCACTAGAATGGGAGCCATCATCTCTCTTTTTTGATGTATTCTCAAAGCCTACAGCAGTGCCTGAAATAGAGAAGAAATATGTATTGAATGAATGGTGATAAAATAAAAATAAAATTGGGAAAGCCAAAAAAAGAAAAAGAAAGAAACAGTGCCAGATAAGAGAAATTTTCTTTCCAATTTTTGGCCTGGATAGTTCAAGAAACTCTCAAATTTACACAGGCTATTCCCACAGCCCTTGATCACCTCCCAGAACCTGAAGGTAAGACCCTATCACTTTATGATGTTTCTTAAATGTTTATTATTTCTTAGTTTTTCTCTTGTGATCACTTATTTTTTAAGTTTTTAATTGAACTTTTTATACATTTGCTACAATATTTCTTCATAAAATTTAGACCCATTCCCCCTTCCATGCCCCTCACACCTCCAGAGCTCATGTATTTTGCCATACATGTCTTGCATCTTTTTCTGTCTTTTTTAAATTTTTTGATGCAGAAGTCTACTGTTTGGAGCAGAAGTTTACTGTTTCAGTCAGTTCTTTGAACAAGTCTTTGTTGTTGTTGTTGTTGTTGTTGTTGTTGCTGTTGTTGTCCGTTTAAGTTATATGCAGTGGTAAAGAAAGACAACATAGGGACTAGAGAGATGGCCTAGCGGTTAAGAGCACAGACTGCTCTTGCAGAGGACCTGGGTTTGATCCCTAGCACCCACATGGCAGCTGAAAACCGTCTTTAACTCCAGTTCCAGGAGAATCCGACACCCTCTTCTGACCTCTGCGGCATTGCACGATGCAGGTGCACAAACCTACATGCAGACAGTACACTCATACACATATGAAAATAAATAAAATTTAAAAAAGAAAGACAACATAGCTTTAATTTTGTAATATAATTAAAGGCAACAACAAAGAGAGAAAAACCTGTTCAAAGAACTGACCAAAACATAAAAAGATGCAAGACAGGACTTAACATGCATGGCAGAATCCATGGGCTCTGGGGAGTGGGGGGCAGGGGCATGGATGGGGGGGAATGAGTCTAAATTTGATTAAGAAATGTTCTATGAAATGTGCTCAATAAAAATTAACTTAAAAAAAAAAAAAGAAAGACAACATCATGAAGTTTGCAGGGAAATGGATGGAACTAGAATCCATTATGCTAAGTGAAGTCACACAGTCCCAGAAAAACAAACGACTATGGTGTCCTTCATTTGTGGATCCTAGCACTAAATCTAATACCTGATGCTACTATAAACAAGAGTATATTAAAAGATATATCGAATTGCTATGTAATTTAGAAATATAAAGTAATATTTATTTTTACATGCATGCAACTCTACTGTTAAAATGTGAATCCCTAAACGCGTTTTGGAATTAACCTATAGTTTATTTTCAGATATCATAATTTTGGTATGTGTGTAGAATGTATACATGCATACTCTTGTGATCATTATATCATTATTTTATTCCCTTTTTTCTTGCGGCTTTCTGAGATTCTTATACCTTTCAAAATTTCAGATGTTATTTCATATTCCCTTGTATTAATTAAAAACCAACCTGGAAGGGCCGGAGGGATGGCCTAGCGGTTAAGAGCGCAGACCACTCTTGCAGAGGACCCGGGTTCCATCCCCAGCACCCACATGGCGGCTGAGAACCATCTGTAACTCCAAGCCCAGGAGAACTCTGGTTCCAGGGGAATCTGACACCCTCTTCTGACCTCTGCGGCATTGCATGACATGGGTGCACAGACCTACATGCAGACAGTACATTCATACACATAAAAAAAAAATCTACCTGGATATGTTTATTCAATTGTTAATTATTTCACCAAAATGTCACTAGCGAAATAAGTTTTGTGCTGTTTAGAATCATTTATATTAACAGATTGTTCCCACATTTCTTCTTTGACCAGGACATAGTGGCACATATGTGTAATCCTAGCACTGACATGAGGCTCTCAAGTGAAAAGTCAGTCTGGACTTGGTTTAGTAAAACACTCACTCCAAAAACTGTATTTCCTGATTTGACTACCTTTATTCTTAGTATTATGTCCCAAAGTGTAAGAGGCTGTAATATTTTGATAAACAATTTCCAGCTTTGAAACTATTTCTTTACTTGCAAATAATCCTTGCCATATTTAGGCAATTTTTATTTTGCCCAGGTTGATTAACTGCATACCGTAAAGTTATGCTAAAATAGTATTTTAATTTTTAATTTAAAATTTTATGGCTACATTTAATGATAAATTAATTTGAAGACATTTAATTAGTATTTTAATAAATATTTTGTTAGGTTATTTTATAACTATTCTTTATATTATTCTTTGGAAAAAGAAATGTTTCATAATTTGTATGTGGATGCTGCACTCATTCCTCCTAAAATGATTTGATAAAATTTTAGCTACTTTTATTCTACTTTTGTTACACTTTTATGGCCTAAAGTATTTTTATATACATTATTGATGTATCTATTTCATCAAGAAGCTGCTTATTTTAACAAGAATTTCAAAATTTATATCAGTTATTTTATTGAGAGATGGCCTAGCGGTTAAGAGCTCCGACCGCTCTTACAGAGGACCCGGGTTCGATCCCCAGCACCCACATGGCAGCCGAGAACCGTCTGAAACTCCAATTCCAGGAGAACTCCAGTTCCATGGGAATCCGACACCCTCTTCTGACCTCCGCGGCATTGCACGACATGGGTGCACACACCTGCATGCAGACAGTACATTCATACACATACCGAAATAAATAAAATTTAAAAAAAATGTCTATATTTATTACTGCTTCTGATTTATTTATTCTTGCATTCTCATACATTTTTCTGAGAAATTATAATAGTTTGAAGCTTCATCTTATTATTATAGTTTAAATAACAGTTTATTTTACATCTGCCTCTGCCTAAACTCCCACAGAATTCTAACAAAGTACACTCATATTTGGTTTTTGATTCATGTTAATTCTGGATGAAACTCAAGTAACATTATTTACGTTTACTTTTTTCTTCTTTTTCTATTTTATTTTATATAAATTAAGCATTTTATTTAACTTTTACTCACATCACTCAATGTGATCACATATTAAATGATTTAAATAGGTGACAATGGGATACAGCATCAGTACTGTGAGGCTAATGAAGGACTCTTTCTAGTAGAATCTAACACACAGCACACGAGAGTAAAGGCAATTAATATCAGCCAACAATCCATAGTGTATAAACTTGTAAGAAAATATACTTCCTTTAAAAACATATCATTTTGAATATGCTCATGTTATCAGGCACCAGATCAACTCTGAAGAATTTAAGCACACTTAGGTCCCTCTCTTCTTTTTTTTTTTTAATTAATTTTATTTATTTCTGTATGTGTATGAATGTACTATCTGCATGCAAGTTTGTGCACCCGTGTCATGCAATGCCGCAGAGGTCAGAAGAGTGTCCCGGATTCCCCTGGAACTGGAGTTCTCCCGGAATTGGAGTTTCAGACGGTTCTCGGCCGCCATGTGGGTGCTGGGGGGGATCGAACCTTGGTCCTCTGCAAGAGCGGTCGGCGCTCTTAACCACTAGGCCATCTCTCCAGCCTGGTCCCTGTCTTCTTTAAAAACATAATTATAAGCACATTCATTCTGCCAGGCATCAGATGAAATCTGATTTTTCTTTGGGATTTCCTGGATGATGAGTAGTTTTGAATGCCTGTTCATAATCCCGCTGACCATTTTCTTGTCTTCCTGAAGAAATGTCTGTTTGGTTCCTTACTTGCTTTTAAATTGGTATATTTGGTATATTTGTGGGTTTGTTGTTGAGTTTTAGAGGTGATGTTTTAGTGGTTTATGTTTTAGTGATTTATAGCATAGATTGAGATAATTTCACGGTTGTATATGTATATATAAAATACTGGTGGGTATATTAATCATGGAGGACATAAAAATGTTGCAGGAAAATCATAGTCCAATAATTGTCTTAGGAGCTGCAGAAATGACTCAACAGTAAAGAGCATTGGCTGCTCTTGCAGAGGAACTGGGTTCAGTTCCCAGTACCCACATGACAGCTAATAACTATCTGTAATTCTAGTTCCCTGAGATCTGATGCCCTCTTCTGGCCTCCATGGGTGTTGGACTCACATGGTGCAATTATGTACATGCTGGCAAAACACGTATAAATGTAAAACAAAAACAAATTCTTAAAAACTTTAAACTAAAGTGGTTTAAAATTAAAATAAAAAATCTATAAATGAATACATTAGAACTTATGAACATGAACATATTCATTTTATTTCTCCATCTCTAAAATTCAATGCTAAACTGTTATTACCAATAGCAATACCCAAGTTGGTAATACATAAAAGTACAAATGTCTTTCATCTAAAATATCTAGATGGTACATGAAAAATGTAATATTTTTCCCTAGATAATCAAGGTACTTGGAGCTATGTGTACTGGGCTATAAAGAAAATTAAGTGATGTTTTTCCTCAGCACAATATATTCCTTTACCATATGCATGCATTATAAGACACATCTTACTACTAAAGACTTCTTTCTCAACTATAAGAGAGCATACGTCTTGAGGAAGGATTTTTATATTAATTCTCTTTATCATTTTACCAAAAGTCATTTGCTTTTCATTAACATATTTATTGACTTCTGACTCCTTCTATGGTCAGAGTCTTCAATAAACGCAATTAATTTAAAAATATATTGCTAAATTTACTGGCTTTGTAAAACTTCTAAACATTTTTCAAATACATTGTAATATTCATAAAATGTAAAATAAATTATTTACGTTGATAAATGTTTCCCTTTTTAGTGCAATTTTCCATGTACTCAGCTCATCAATGTTCATTAACTGTTTTCATTTTATTAATTTAATTTAATTCTCTTGTATGTGAATGGCTAATGTTTCCCAACAAGCAAAAGGCTAGCAAAGGCACATTTCAAAATGTATAGGTAAATATAGGCACATAGACTGAATTAATTCAAATTTTAGAGTCAAAATATTAATATATAAATATAAATTTGGATGAAAGCTACTTTGATGGATACAGTTTGGAAATGTATTGATAAAACAGGCTAAAAAAAGCTGGACGTGGTGGCACACACCTTTAACCCTAGCACTTGGGAGGCAGAGGCAGGCAAATCTCTGGGAGTTCAAGGCCAGCCTGGTCTACATAGTGAGCTCCAGGCCAGCTGAGATTAAAGGGAGAAACCCTGTCTCAAAAAGACCAAAAAAAATTGAAATACTATGTAATTATATAATACTATGTAATTGAATAGGTGATGATTAGTATTTATCTCTAGGTTATTTATAAAATAATGACATATCTTTTAAAGTCTTCAATGTCCATCCATAACTATGACCATTATGTGACATTAATATAGGTGAATGACTGGCCACATTATCTCCTTTTAAATATTTTAAAGCAATTTATTTAAGTCTGGCTTGCATAAAGATGTTGTAACTCTTTATTACTAAAATATCCTATGTCATAATTAAAATAGTGATGATTTCTTTTAAATAATTTAATAAACTTACCATATTCTAGAGTTATTACGATATGAAAAAGGCAATTGATTTAGAATGAAGAGCATGGGGTTTCTTGGCAGAGCAAGTTGTACTGAATTATCTCTTTTTTTAAATATAAATATTTTGATGTTTATTTTAGGTGTTTGAATGTATAGCCTGCATGTATGTAAGTGCAGTTCTGTCAGTCAATGCCCAAGGAGGCCAGAAAAGTGAGTCTGAATCTTCTGGAACTATAGTTATGGTCAATTGTTACCCACCATGTGGGTGCTAGGAATTTAAAATAAACCATTTTCTGTCTTGAGTAAGATAATATACCTTAATCATAATGTGAAACTTTATTAAATTGGATTAATAGTATAAATATATTTGTAGAGTTGCGAAAATCAATGAGTTGTAACTTATTAGAAAAGGTTATTATTTTTCCAATTTTACTCTTTATAAAAATAAATAATCCTCAAAATAATTCCTGTACTGTTATTTTAAATATATGGTGTTGGACTAATTAATTATGTATTGGTATGCAATTATGTATTGGTACGGTAACACACAATATATGTGTGTTAAATCTAAAAATTATATATTTTCAATATATATAGAAACTTACTTTAAACTTATCCTTCAAGGAATATTGAAAAAGAAAATACTGTTAAAATAAAAATGAATTACCTTTATTATTTTTATCATTTCTTTGTTGTTTTAGTGACATGATCTCATGATGTAGTCCTGATTGATTGGAAATTCACTATACATCCAGGCTAGAGTTGCACTCAACAAAGATCCACCTCTTCTGCTTCCCAAGTGTTGTGATTGAAGGCATGTGCCACAGTGCCTGGATTATTTTCATTACTTCTATCTTTCCCCTCAGCATTAGAATTTCATTATATTTTTTGAAAATTCATCCTTAAACATATTTCAATAATCATTTTAAAACTGTTTATAAACATTCACAAATGCACTAAAGAAATAATTTAGCATTAATGATCACTTTTAGAGAGAATAGTAAAAACAGTAATTATATATTTTTCTAGAGCATGAAAACAAAGAATGCTAGATTTTATGAGGATTTCACTAGAATTCTTGTAAAGGGTATTGAGTGCCTGCTGTCACAAACATATGTTGCTTGATAGTTATAATTTATTATATGTATGTGTTAAAGTTAATATTAGAGTAAGAATAGTATTTCGACTTAATCCACAGCAATCCATTCCTTCAGTTACCAATGTAAAGACAGACATAAATGAGTAGTGGCCTTCCAAATTGTCAACAAGCTTTTCCAGCACTCATTTAGAAACACACCCTGGGAGTGCTTTGTGCTTGTCATGTTGACCTCTGCAAGGAAATTTTGCCAACAAACAGCTAATTATTTTCATGTCAAATAAAAGCCACACATTAAAACAGATAAACATGTCTCTGTATTGTCGATAAAAATTCTAAACCATGTAGTAACAAAATGATAGAAATCAGTGTAAACTCCTAAAGTTGTGGAAACTGAATGATTTTTACAGTGTAATGAACTACTTTTGCAAAATGTAAAAAGGTATTTAGGAAAAATACTTATATATGAATTGTTACTAAAATGAATGTATATTTTATCATATTAAAGAGGTTTATACTAAAATACACAAATTTTAAACATTATATTTATATACACATGCATTTGTGTGTGTGACCCATGTCATGCAATGATTGTAAGTGTAGTAGAAGGCGTCATATTTTTTCCATTGGGGAATCGAAGCCCATCATCTGCAAGAGCAGCTGATGCTCTTAACTGCTTAGCCATCTCTTCAGCCCCTAAATATTTAAAAAATAAGACATTCTAAAGGCCTAGACAGATGGCTCAGCAGTCAAGAACAATGACTGCTCTTACAGAGACCTATATTTGGTTCCAGTACTTGTATGGCATTTAACAACCATCCATAAGTCTATTTTCATGTAATCCAATGTCCATTTATAGCCTCTGTGGGCACTGCACACACATAGTGCACTAATATACACACTGGTAAAATGCTCATATACATGACATAAAATTAAAAATCAATACATGTTCCAAATAATATACCTTTATTAAAAATACATCACTAATAATAATGTATTAACTTAAAGAAATATGCCAGACTGGGGAAGAGTTTAGTGGCAGAGCAGTTGTCTAGTATGTGTGATGTCATGAATTCAAATTCCTGTGCCACAATATATATATGTTTGTGTTACATATATCATGTGCATATACCATATATTTTCCATATATTACACATACAGATATTTTATAGACATGTTTATTATATAAACATAAATTTATAATACATATACTACTTTCATATATTGTATATATGATCAATTAAGATATTTAATAAAACATAATATGATTGCTTTAATTTTTACTCATTAAATTGTTTCATAATCAGCTCTATAAGTATAAATTAATCTTTAAATACTAATGTTTCAAATACTAAAATGTTACTGTCATGTGTACAAATTATTTTTTCAGATAAAGCTAGAATATTATCAATCCTAATTTCAAATAAAATGAAAATATGTATCTTACTTTAAAATAGATATGTTTTGCAAACCAATCATAAATTATAATTTTGTTAGTTAAATACCCTATTTTTCTTCGATTTGCTTAGCAAAATATAGAACTAATTACATGGATACAGTAATTATTCAAAAGTGGTAAAGAAGTGACTGCTATTACCATCTATTAATAAGTTTATTAGCCGGGCATGGGTGCACAGACCTACATGTAGAAAGTACATTCATACACATAAAAAATAAATAGGCCTGGAGTTGTGGGATCCACTATGGCATCAAAGGCAGGGCCAAAGGGGGCAGGCTGATGGGCTACATTGCATCAGGAACAGAGAGTGAAATGGAAGTGTTTACTTAAAACCATAAAGCCTTAATATTTTACCCCAGTCCTGTTCTTCCTCCAGTAAGGCTCTAAGTCATGAAGGTGCCACAGTCCTTCCAAACAATGCCACCAGCTAGAGACCAAATTTCAAACAAATGAATCTACTGAGAACATGTCACATTCTTACCACACATGTTGGTTTTATGGTCTAAGTACCCTGGATAATAATCACAGAGTGGTGATTATACACCTATCCATAAATAAACATGTACCTTTCACACACTTTCCATACAGCAGTTCTGTGTTGACCAACATGATTTTACAGTCAACTCTCAATAGACATGGATCAAGTCTGCAACACAGAAGCTAAAGGAAACCAAATATCAAGTCTCAGGCACAGTTATCCCACACATACTTGTGATATTTTCATATAATTTACTTATAACACATTTTAGCCCAGAAAATGTTTCAAGTGTTCCTTTCAAAACATTCTCCTGGTAAGTTGTAAAATCATAGTGAAAATGCACTGATCTGAAATTACTGTCTCTATAATTCCTGGCTTGAAACATGAACTTAATCATTTCTTGGAATGGGAAATTCCAAATATAAGATAGAAGAAAGTAAGCCCAGCTGTGCATTTTTGCCCCACTTAAAATAATCTGCTTTTATTCCTCTAATTAGTTTAGAAGTTAGTCTTGGAAATATCTAAGTGTTTGAATTGCACACTTCACATTCAGATACCAGAAAATTTTATTTGGGAAGATTCTTTTTACAAAATAATTTATCATTTTGAAATTTTTTATGTGTATGAGTGTATTGCCTACATGTGAGTAACTACACTCCTTTCATTCATATACCCACAGAGGTCAGAAGAGGGTGTCAGGTCACCTGGAACTGCGGTTACAGATGGTTGTTACCCACAATGGCTATGTGGATCCTGGGAAGCAATACCAAGTCCTCTGCAAGAGCAGTAAGTATTCCTAAGCTTCCCTTCGGAAGATTATTATATGAGTTTGTCATCTGTGTATGAAGTAGAATGTAAATAGAATATAGTTCCTAGCATTAAAACTCTGCTCAGGAGCAGGTTGTGGTGACACACGCCTTTAATCCCTTCACTCAGGAGGGACAGATGGATCACTTTGAGATGGGGCCAGCCTAGTATATATAGGAAGTTCAAGGCCACCTGGGGCTACTGAAAGACCCTCTCTCAATAACAAACATGCAAACATACAGAAAACAAACCAAACAAAATTGAAAGATGGCTGTCCTTAAGAGTCCATACTGCTCTCCTTAAGGACCCAAGTTCATTTCCCAACAACCAGGTTGGGCGACTTGCAATGGCTTTACCTCCAGGTCCTGGGGTCTCAGATGGCTCTACTTTCTGAGAGCATCTGCACTCATATACACACACCTCTCCTCCATAAATATATAAACATAATTAAAAACAAATCTTAAAGAAATGTTTTAAAAGTCCTGCTCAAGGGCTAGAGAAATTGCTTTGTAGTTAAGAACAATGACTTCTCTTGCAGAGGAGCCAGGTTCAATTCTCAGCACCCACATGGCAGCTAACAACCATCTGTTAATCCAGCTCCAGGGGATGCAATAGCTCCTTGTGACCTCCATGGCCATTGCAGGACATGGGCACACTCACACACATGCAAGCGATACACTCATACAAACAAAATAAAAATAATTTAAAAAACAAAAAAATTCTCATTAAAGTATGTGTGAATCATTTTTCTTACATTTTCAGGAAGAAATGCCTCATAATGCATTAATAAATATGATGATATAACCATGATACCAGATCTTATAGTGATGCCTTAACCTGTCAGGAGAAGAGACATGCTAGAAATCGTCTAAAGAGAGATGCTTGTAGCCATGGATAAAGCTCAATTGAGAGAATGTTACAGTCAAGATGCTTTCCATGGATGCTTCACCCATCAGGCTTTTTTTCATTGGCAGAGTCACTTTTTAACAATCAGGAAGCAGTGGGAGCTAAAGCTGACCTCCAGAGAATATCTGATAGAAAAGACAGTTGTCTTTCAGAAATGTATGCTATTTTACACTCTATTTTCCTAGACCTAGATTTCAATTTCTCTCAGCAGGAAAAGAGGAAACCTGGGTCTCAGGTTCCCATATTTTTTAAAACGGGTATTTAACCTGTCTCATCATTTGAAGACAGCATTTAATGGATCGCGGGAAACTATGCATCTGTTTTGGTCTTTATCCCAAGGCTTCTTATACAATTGAGATGGCCACAGTGTCATAGTGAGGAAATGAGGCTATGTCTCACTTTTTGCCAAATTTTAAATAGACACATTTCCTTCATTAATTTCTGTTTCTTTACTTCTTTGTAATATAAAAAAAAAACATACTAAATCCAGTAAAACAAAGAAATAGCATTAAGCAGTCTTTATTTTACTTTTCAGATTTGTGACTTATCAGAGAGGGATTTAAGGTTACCAGCAGGTGGTCATAGTGTCAAGGATATCAGAGCCAAAGCTGTCCTTCACAAATGCTTAAAGTTACTAACAGTAATTCAGATGACACATTACAAATTTGTGCTCACCAAACCAAGAAGCTATTACAGGCAATATCAGCCAAGAATTCCCAAGGACATACATGAGCATTGTGTATCCTGAAAAATCCCCAAAGATTCTGTGTCAGAAGAAGTACTTGGAAGTCCAGAAGTCTCTGCTGGTTGAATGATAGATAGCACAAGAATGCCAGAGTAACACACCGACTTTCAAGAGCACCAACGGGAATGAAATCAGAACCAGGGTCTCTGTCTGTCTTTCTCGGTCATGGCAATATGTTTCAGTGTGTTCCTGAATGTGATAAACTGACAGTCTTTCTTTGTTCCTTCTGTAACCATGGTTAATCTCAATGACTTCATTATAAAGTCACCACTTGATCACTCAATAATATATAACATAAACAAAGGTTTCAAAACAGTCTTTATCCTAGCCTCACTAGGATTCATTTAGCATAAGTACCAAACAAGCATTTCAAAACAACTTTGTCTGGGCTACCTTTGGATTATTTAGGAGGTCAGGAATGTAAACTAAAACAATCCTACTTTCAGATGTCAGGAAGATAAACAAACATTTACTTTGGTTTTTAACATAGCGTTTGTTCTGCTCCTTATGGCCTCTACAAGTTAAAATGAGGCTCTTATAACACCAAACCCAGATTTACTGAAAACCCTTAGTTTTGTATTTGATTTTATACAAACCTGAATATTTGAACAGCAACACATTCTCCTCTTGTAACATCTTGCAGCAAAGGCTTCTAAATCCTCTTCTCTACTGAGAATGTTTCTAGCATCTTTCAGGTACAGTAAAATTGATGCAGACTCTCCAGGGATGTTTCCTCTCTGTGTGAAAACAGGAATTGGATATTTGGAAATGGTTTGCCTTGTTGAGGAGTCTGTTTTAAAGCCAGCTTGTGTGTAAGGAATAGACTTTTCACTTTGCTTTTGCAGTATTTAAAGGTGGTGTGCTTTTTTTTTTTTTTTTTTTTTGATGCACTTCCTAACATGTGGCATCTTCCTCATGGTCATTCAGGAGGGCTACAAAACAAAATAGAGCTAGGTGCAATGGCACTTGCAATCCTGGTACTCTGGAGGTGAAGGAAGGATTATTGTAGCATATTTGAGATAAAGCTGAACTGTATGATGAGATTCTGTCTCACAAAACCAAACCAAATAAAAGAAAATGTCACAAAATGGCAGGAGCACATGGTAGACCTTCTTCTAATTGTTTTCTAAATAAAATTTTATTGCATTAAAAAAACTGATTTGGCTGTTTTAAGATTCTAATTGTTGATAACACAAAGAGTTTTGTTCTCTGTTTCTATCATATATTTTCTTCTAAGTTTCATGACAATATCTGAAATATATAGCAGACTGTTAGAGGATGGGGGGGGTTGTACAGCAGCTACATTAATCACCAGCTTGCCTTTCTAGACCGTTTTAAAATAAAGTTCACCCAATGTTTATTGAGGTAAATCTTATCAATTTCTTATTGTAAAACAAAATAACCATGGCTGAAACTATCAGCACGTCCTGAGGGAAGTTTTGCAGGGAGCTTTCAGCAACCTTTGGACTTATGAAGGACATAAGGTTGTTAAATCTTAGAAGATCAAACCAAAGAGACCACATAAACACTTGGACATGACAAAACACTCTCTGAAATTCTGTGTTGCAGAGAATTAAGGCATGTTTCCAAGTCAGCCCAAAAAATTTAGATCATGACAATGTCAGTGTGGAAATTGTCCATGCTCAACTATTGAGAGTGTATGCTCCATACTTTTTTAGTGTCTTTTGGTTTCCTTCCACACCACATTCCCTTGTCACCCTGAGACTGCAAAGACAAGAGAGTTAAGGACAAGACCCAGTGATCTCAGTGACACATTAGTATTTTAAATTGATATAAGATTGAGAAGCTCTGGGTGAAATTTAAGATAACATTTTAAAATATTCTGTGCTGTCATGGACAGTGAGTTAATTTACTGTTTTAATTCCATAAAAATATTTGTTTTATGCAATTGAATTGAAAGTTTGAATGGAACATACACTAAAGTAAGGGAAAAACTATCAATTACCACAACAAATTGGATCATGAAGTAGGCGTGTTCTTATCAAAGCAGATGCTGAGGAATTAGGAAAAAAAATAATAAATGGAGAACGGAAGTAAATTCTAGTTCCACAAGTCATACTGTTCTCTAAAATTAACTTTTTAAAGCCTAAGTTCTGAATTCAAGAACTTAAAAAAACTAGTATGATAGAAAGTCCCCAGAAAAATTCAGCCCATCTGGTGTTGTTTCTCAGGTGGATTGTGGTGAGTTCTTTCTGAGAATCTCTCTGGCCTCTCTTGGTTTGGTTGACTGTCCATTTGTTAATTCTAAGCTGGTTGTTTAAAGATCCTGTTTGTTAGATAGCGTTCTTGGTTTTCATTTGCTTTCAAACAGTTTTATGGTATCTATTTTGTTTGCTTTGAAAGTATTTTGGTTTTGACATTCAGTTAATTTTTTGGTGCTTTCAAACTTCTGAAAGCATGTTTGATTCTGATACTTTGTTTGATAAAATTGCTAGGAATATTTTCTTTTTTCTCTTTTTCTTTTTCTCTGAACACTTTTCCATAGCCAATCTAAGAAATGGAGGAATGTTTTGATAAAAATAGATATTTCACATTCCATGAGATTGTAGAGACAATAAGTATATTCCTTTAATTTATAAATGTAAGAAGATGTAAATATATAACTTAAGATATTTCTGACAGTTTTCAGATTCTTGTTCTTTTGTTTGATTGGTTGGTTTCAAAGAGTTTGCTTTAAAAGTACCCATTTTGTTTGCTTCAGAAGCATTTTGTCTCTGATTATTTGGTTAGTGTGGTGGTTTGAATGAGTGTTCCTCATAGGCTTTAAGTATCCAGACATTTTGTCCCCAGTTGGTGGCACTGTTCTAGGAGGTCTTAGAAGGAGTGGCCATGCTGGAGAAAGTATGTCAATGGGGACAGGCTTACTGAGTTTAACAAGCCTTGCAGTCTCTAGTCTCTCTCTTTCTTAACTTCCTGTGCTCATTGTGAGATGTGAAACTTGGCTTTCTGCTCCAGCCCCAGCCACCATACCTCCCACCACAATGGACTCTAATTCCCTGGAATCGTCAATTGTAAGCTCAAATAAACTCTTCCTTTATAAGTTCCCTTTGTCATGGTGGTTTTATCACAGCAACAGAAAAGTGACTAATACAGTTAGTTTTTAGCATTGGTCTTTTCTAGCTCTTTGGGGGCATTTTGGTGTGGTTTGTGGTCAGTCCTGCTTTTGTTTACTTTTTATTTTTATTATTTTTTTGGTCTTTTCAAGACAGGGTCTCCCTGTAGCCCCAGCTGTCCTGGAACTCACTCTGTAGATCAGGCTGGCCTTGAACTCACAAAGATCCACCTGTCTCTGCCGCTCAAGTGCTAGGATTAAAGGCATGATCCACCATGTCCAACTTGTTTATTTTCTTTGTTTGTTTTGATTTACTTGACCTTTGTCACTGTTGTGGTAGTGGACCACTGGAAGAAAAGAGCACACAGAGTCAGGGTTCTAATTAGCCAATTTGGGTTTTTAATTTGGGCTGGCTAGGACTGTACCCAGGTTGAGATTTGAAGGGTGCAGCATTGGACTGAAGAAGGAAGAGGGCTTTTAAAGTGAAAGAAAGAAAGAAAGAAAGAAAGAAAGAAAGAAAGAAAGAAAGAAAGANCAAGGGCTCAGTGGGGTATTGAAGTCCACCTAGCCCTAGTTAGAATGTGTTGGATTAATCTGTGTTGATGTCCTGAAGGACTGTGTTTAATAAAGTTCAGTGCACAACAGAGTTTGGTGCATAAACATTTAAGTTTGTGAAATCTTCTTGTTAATTGTTCCCTTGATAAGGTATATGAGTGGCCCTCTTTGTCTCTTCTGATTTTTTACTCTGGGTCTATTTTGTCTGATATTAGAATAGCCACCCCTCCCTTGCTTTTGGTACCAATTTTGCTTGGGAATATTTTTTCCCATCCTTTACTCTAAGGTGGTGTCTGTCCTTTGAGGTTGAGATGGGTTTTTTGTAAGGTAGTATGTAGATGGATTATGTTTCCTTATCCATTCTCCCAGTCTATCTTTGGATTGGGGAATGTTAGACCATTAACATTTCAGGTTGTTTATTGAGAGATATGTGTTGTTTCTTTCAATCTATTTTTCATTTGATTCTTGGTCTAGGTATTTATTTACTCTGTTATGCTTTTGGTAATTTCTCTCTTGGGTTGCTTAAGGATATTTGCTCCTTTCCTGTTTTTGAATTTGCTTCAAGTGTATTTCTGAAGTGTTGGTTTTTTGACATGGTTCTTTCATTTTGTGTATGTCATGAAGATTTTTCTTCTCCTTAACTATGATTGACATTTTTTGCTGGATATAGTAATATGGGTTGGCATCTAAATGTCATTTTAGCATGGGGAAACTTTGGTCCTGTTCTTCTGGCTTTTCATAGTTTTGCCACTGAGAAGTCAGCTATAATTCTATGGGTTTCCTTTATATGTGACTGTTTTGTTTCTCTGTGACTTTCAGTATTTTTTGTCCTTGTTTGAGCATCTACTGTTTTTACTATTGATATGACTGGGAATTTCTTTTCTGGTCTTCGTCTATTTGGTGTTCTATGTGCTTCTTGTATTTGTATGGGTTTGTTTTTTTCATTTGGGGAGAAATTTTTTCTATTATTCTGTTGAAAGATCTGTCAATACCATTCTTGGGATTCTTCTCCTTCTTCTATCTTATGATGCAGAGGTTTGGTCTCTTTCACAGTGTCCCACATTTCCTGGTTGTTCCACTCCTGTGTTTTTTAAATTTTTTTTTTGTAATTTTTTTCTTGAAATTCTAGTTGCTCTGTGTTATCCTGTGGTCCTGATCTTCTTTTTTCTGCTTCATCTATTCTGCTTCTGAGGCTTTTCCCTATCCTTTCCTGCTGAACTGGAATGAGTGGTTCAATTTCTTTTTATTTCATCCTGTGTTTTCTCAGTATTTCCTCTCTCTTTTGGAGCTTTTCATTCTCTTCTTGTACTCCTTCTTTGCTGGTTAGTTTGCTTTTTTCTTTCAGCCGCATCTTGTTCAATGTTTCTATTCCTTCCGAGATTGTCATTCTGTCCCTCTAGTTCTTTTCAGAGTTTGTATTTCTCTTTCTCTAGTTCTTTTCTGAGTTTGTCAATCTCTCCTTTTAGTTATTTCCAAGAGTTTATCATTATTTCCTTCTAGTTCCTTCATGAGGTTTTTTTAAAAATTTTTTTATTTTTGTATGTGTATGAATGTACTGTCTGCATGTAGGTTTGTGCACGCACTGTTGTGCAATGCTGCAGACGTCAGAAAGAGGGTCTCAGATTTCCCTGGAACGGAGTCAAAGATGGCTCTCAGCTGCCATGTGGCTGTGGGGATGACCCGGTCGCTCTGCAAGAGCAGTCAGTGCTCCTAACTGCTAGCGTCTCTCTCCAGCCCACTTACTGAGTTTTTCATTCTCTCCCTTTAGTTCTCTTGATTTGTTTCTTTATAGTCCTTTGATATGTCTACAATTTTCTTCAAAGGTTGGTCTTTTGGTTTCACTTCCAGGGAGATCTCATTGTTGGGATCTTCTGCAGATGGTTGAGTTCAGTGGGGATCATTATTTTGAGTTTTTCCCATATTTTTGTTTCCGTTGTGTCTTTGGAATGTGTATTTTGTTGTTTGTTGTTGTTTCTTCCCCTTGTTTATTTGTTTGCCTTATTTGCTAATTCTCAAATGTTTAATATGGAGGACTGGTTTGACACTCAGTTTTGGTTTCCGCTGGTTTCTCTCTCAGTTTTGGCTATGCAGTCTTGAATCACTGCACTGCGATCCGTCCCAACCACAGTAAACCACAGCACACAGCAGTTTATATTTTCCACCACAGTATCAGTAGCTTGTAGTGGGGGTTGGGGGTGAATCCTTGGGGGGAGTGAATCCTTTGGCCTGCATGTTGAACCCTATGTGGACAACTGGGCATGGAGTGTGTGCTCCCTTGGCTATCATTCTATCCAAGCACGCAGTTCCACCTATGGTTCTGGCATTGGGTGGTGGGTATTGGGGTGGGCCACTGCAGGCCTGCATGCCAGAAAACCCACCTGGGCAACTGGGCACAGGGTGTGTGCAACCCTGTCTGTTCTTCTACCCATGCATGCAGCTCCTCTCTATTGTTCTTAACTTTGACTTTTGTAAAACTTGTGTTTTGCTGTCAACACCAGGGAATAATAATGTTATTTAACACTGGTTTAAATTCCACCAAAGTAAAATAATTTTTTCTTTCTTTCTCTCTCTTCTTCTTTTCTTTCCTTTTTTCTTTCTTTTTTTTTTTCTTTCTTCTTTCTTTCTTTCTTTCTCTCCTCTCTCTCTCTCTTTTCTTTCTTTCTCTTCTTTCTTTTCTCTCCTCTCTCTTCTTTCTCTCTTCTCTTTCTTTTTCTTTCTTTCTCTTCTTTCTTTCTTTCTTTCTTTCTTTCTTTCTTTCTTTCTTCTTCTCTCTCTCTCTCCTCTTTCTTTCTTTCTTTCTTTCTTTCTGTAACAGAAATAACAGAAAAGGAAGAGCGTCCTGGCCCGGAAATGCCTCCTTTTCTTTCCCTTCTGAGACCAGCACTGCTGCTGAAAGCAGAAATACAGGCTGGGGTGGATCCAATGACGAGGTTCCTGTCGAACCTGTGCTGGGGAGGGGCCAGGCGGCTCAGTGGGTGAAGGCCGCTGCTACCAAACCTGGAGCCCTGAGTTCTGTCCCTGGGACTCACAAGGTGGAAGGGGAGAACCAGCTCCTTCCTGAAAGTTGTCCTCTGCTCTCAGCACATGTGCCATCCATCAAGATAAACAAATACGTGCAAAATAGATGAAAGAAAGAAAAAAAGAAGGAAGGAAGGAAAGAAGGAAAGAGGGAGAGAAAGAAAAAGAAAGAAAGAAAGAAAGAGAGAGAGAGAGGGAGAAAGAAAGAAAGAAAGAAAGAAAGAAAGAAAGAAAGAAAGAAAGAAAGAGAAAGAAAGAAAGAGAGAGAAAGAAAGAAAAATTATTTTACTTTGGTGGAATTTAAACCAGTGTTAAATAACATTATTATTCCCTGGTGTTGACAGCAAAACACAAGTTTTACAAAAGTCAAAGTAAGAACCATAGAGAGGAGCTGCATGCATGGGTAGAAGAACAGACAGGGTTGCACACACCCTGTGCCCAGTTGCCCAGGTGGGTTTCTGGCATGCAGGCCTGCAGTGGCCCACCCCAATACCCACCACCCAATGCCAGAACCATAGGTGGAACTGCGTGCTTGGATAGAATGATAGCCAAGGGAGCACACACTCCATGCCCAGTTGTCCACATAGGGTTCAACATGCAGGCCAAAGGATTCACTCCCCCCAAAGGATTCACCCCCAACCCCCACTCAAGCTACTGATACTGTGGTGGAAAATATAAACTGCTGGTGCTGTGGTTTACTGTGGTTGGGAGGATCCAGCAGTGATTCAAGACTGCATAGCCAAAACTGAGGGAGAAACCAGCAGGAACCAAACTGAGTGACCAACCAGTCCTCCATATTAACATTTGAGATTAGCAACATAAGGCAAACAAATAAACAAAGGGGGAAGAAACAACAACAACAACAAAATACACATTCCAAAGACACAACGGAAAAACAATGATATGGGAAAAACTCAAAATAAATCCCCACTGAACTCAACCAATCCTGTAGAAGATCCCAACAATGAGATCTCCCTGGAAGGAAACCAAAAGACCAACCTTAGAAGAACAATTGTAGACATATCCAAAGACTATAAAGAACAAATCAGAGAACTAAAGGGAGAGAATGAAAAACTCGTGAAGTGGGCTGGAGAGATAGCCTAGCAGTTAAGAGCACTGACTGCTCTTGCAGAGGACCTGGGGTCGATCCCCAGCAGCCACATGGCAGCTGAGAGCCATCTTTGACTCCGGTTCCAAGGGAATCTGAGACCCTCTTCTGACGTCTGCAGCATTGCACAACATGGGTGCACAAACCTACATGCAGACAGTACATTCATACACATACAAAAATAAATAAAATTTTTAAAAAAACCTCATGAAGGAACTAGAAGGAAATAATGATAAACTCTGGAAATAACTAAAAGGAGAGGTTGACAAACTCAGAAAAGAACTAGAGAAAGAGAAATACAAACTCTGAAAAGAACTAGAGGGACAGAATGACAAACTCTGGAAGGAAGTAGAAACATTGACAAGATGTCGGCTGAAAGAAAAAAAGAAACTAACCAGCAAAGAAAGGAGCTACAAGAAGAGAATGAAAAGCTCCAAAAGGAAGAGGAAATACTGAAGAAATCACAGGATGAAATAAAAAAGGAAATTGAACACTCATCCAGTCAGCAGGAAAGGATAGGAAAAAGCCTCAGAAGCAGAATAGATGAAGCAGAAAAAAGAATATCAGACCTACAGGATAACACAGAGCAACTAGAAATTTCAAGAAAAAAATTACAAAAAAAATTTTAAAAAACACAGGAGTGGAACAACCAGGAAATGTGGGACACTGTGAAAAGACCAAACCTCTGCATCATAGAGATAGAAGAAGGAGAAGAATCCCAAGAGAATGGTATTGATCAGATCTTCAACAGAATAATAGAAAAAATTTCCCCAAATTGAAAAAAACAAACCCATACAAATACAAGAAGCACATAGAACACCAAATAGACAAGACCAGAAAAGAAATTCCCCACGTCATATCATAGTTAAAACAGTAGATGCTCAAAACAAGGACAAAATACTGAAAGTCACAAGAGAAAAACAAGTCACATATAAAGGGAAACCCATCAGAATCATAGCTGACTTCTCAGTGCAAACTATGAAAGCCAGAAGAACATGGACCAAAGTATTCCCCATGCTAAATGACATTAGATGCCAACCCATATTACTATATCCAGCAAAAAATGTCAATCATAGTTGAAGGAGAAAGAAAAATCTTTCATGACATACACAAAATGAAAGAACACATGTCAAAAAACCAACACTTCAGAAAACACTTGAAGCAATTCAAAGAACAGAGGAAAGGAGCAACTATCCTTAAGCAACCCAAAAGAGAATTACCAAAAGCATAACAGAGTAAATAAATACCTAGACCAAGAATGCAAATGAAAAATAAGTTGAAAGGAAACAACACATATCTCTCAATAACAACCTTAAATATTAATGGTCTAAATTCCCCAATCCAAAGATATAGACTGGGAGAATGGATTAGGAAACATAATCCATCTACATACTACCTACAAGAAACCCATCTCACCCTCAAGGACAGACACCACCTTAGAGTGAAAGGATGGGAAAAAATATTCCAAGCAAATGGTACCAAAAAGCAAGGAGGGGTGGCTATTCTAATATCAGACAAAATAGACCCCAGAGTAAAATTAATCAGAAGAGACAAAGAGGGCCACTATATCCTTATCAAGGGAACAATTAACAAGGAAGATTTCACAATCTTAAATGTTTATGCACCAAACTCTGGTGCACTGAACTTTATAAACACAGTCCTTCAGGACATCAAGACACAGATTAATCCCAACACTCTAATAGCAGGGGACTTCAATACCCCACTGAGCCCCTTGGATAGGTCAATTGGACAAAAAATAAGCAGAGAGACATCAGAAATGAACAATACAATACACCAAATGGACCTCACAGATATCTACACAGTATTCCACCCAAACACCGGAGAATATACTTTCTACTGAGTGCCCCATGGAACATTCTCCAAAGTTGACCACGTACTAGGAGACAAAAGAAATTTCAACAAATACAAAAGGATTGAAATTATTCCATGCATTCTATCAGACCAGAGTGCAATAAAGCTCAATATTAACACGAGGGTAAGCCCTACTAAAATATAAGAACACATCGAGACTAAACAACACAATCCTGAACAATGAGTGGGTCAGGGAAGAAATAAAGAATGAAATAAAAGCCTTCCTGGAACTAAATGAAAATGAAAATACAACACAACAAAACCTGTGGGACACATTAAAGTCAGTCCTAAAAAGGAAATATATAGCCCTAAGTGCCCACATTAAAAACAAAAAAGAAAGAGAACAAATAAATGATCTAACACTGCAGTCATGAACACTTGAGAGACAAAAACAAATGAACCCTAAACACAACAGACAGGAAGAAATAACAAAAATCAGAGCAGAAATCAATGAAATAGAAACAAAGAAAACAATACAAAGAAATCAATGAATCCCAAAGCTGGTTCTTTGAAACGATAAACAAAATATACAGACCTCTAGCACAGTTAACAAAAAGAAATAAAGACCAACTCCAAATCAATAACATTCATTATGAAACATCACATCATATAAAGAAAAGATTCAGAAAATCATACTTGAATACTTCAAAAACCTATACTCTACTAAATTTGAAAACCTAAGAGAAATGGATGAATATCTGAAATCCTGGGATTTGCCAAAGCTTAACCAAGAAGAGATTGATAGTTTAAACAAACCCATAATACTTGAGGAAATGGAAGATGTAATAAAAAGCCTCTCAATTAAAAAAATCCCAGGCCCAGATGGTTTCACAGCAGAATTCTATAAAACATTTAAAGAGGTCTTACAACCATGACTACTCAAACTCTTCAGAAGGATACAAACAGGGGGAAATATCCCAAATTCCTTCTATGAAGCCAGCATAACTAATACCAAAACCAGGCAAAGACTCAAACAACAAAGAAAACTATATACCCATATCATTAATATCATTAATGAAAACACAAACAAAGAAAACTATAGACCCATATCATTAATGCAAAAGTTCTCAACAAAATACTTGCAAATCACATACAGACCCATATCAAAAAGATGATCCATCATGACCAGGTTGGATTCATACCAGAGATGCAGGGATTGTTCAACATATGGAAATCAATAAATATCATAAAACACATAAATGGACTTGTGTGATCCTTGGACAAGAGATTTTACTTCTAACATCCCTCAGGTATTTAGTTCTTGGGAAAAGATCAGCTCTTAAAAAGAGAAAGAGGCATTACCCTAAGTTTACATGGCAAACTTCACATTTGCGTTAAGATATCTATGCCTTTCTAATATCTTAAAGAGCTAGACATATATGCTTTCTACCTTACTACTCTTGGTACACCTAGATTTCAGTAATTGTGTCATGTGCATCTATGAGAATTGTTTCCATTTGTTGTTTGAATCAAAACAATTTTTTAACAAATTGTGTCCATTTTCTTTTTTTTTAATTTTTTTGAATTTTTTATTGATGTTTTGTGTATTTCATACATAATTTCTCAATTCATTTCGAGCATATTCCCCTTTCCCTTCCCCCACCCCACCCCACCCCTACCCACCCCAGACCATGCAGTCTGCCATAACTGTCCTGTATCTTTCTCTCAGTCTTTTTTTTTTCTTTTTTTCCTTCTCAGACAGTCTTTTTTTTATGCTTAGGAATTCACATTTTTCTCCATTAATTTTATATTACTCTAAAATTTTGAAACATACTCTTCACCCATATACAGTAATTACAGAGTTCGAGAATAATTGGTGGGTGGATTTCAGAGCGCATTGAGAGATTCACATTATACCAAGATATTTGTCTTCAGATAGACAAAAATATACCAATAATGTCATTCAGCTTGCCTTTCATCTGGGGGATTTGGTACTAGCATCCACAAATGAGGGAAACCATTCTCTGTTTATCTTTCTGGGACTGTGTTACTTCGCTCATCATAATGGCTTCGAGCTCCATCCATTTACCTGCAAATTTCATAATGCCATCTTTCTTTACTGCTGAATAGTACTCCATTGTGTAGATGTACCACATTTTTGTCATCCACTTGTTTGTTGAGGGGCATTTGTGTAGGTTCCATCTCTTTGCTATTGTGAAGAGAGCTGCAATTAACATCGACGTGCATGTATCTTTGCTTTAGGATGAGTCTTTGGGGTATATTCCCAGGAGTTGTATGACTGGGTCAGGTGGTAGGCTCATTCCGAGTCTTTTCAGGGTTCTCCACATTGCTTTTCATAGTGATTGTACAAGTTGCATTCCCACCAGCAATGGATGAGTGTTCCCTTTTCCCCACAACCTCTCTAACATCTGTTGTCTTTTGTTTTCTTGATCTTAGTTTGTCGTATTGGAGTGAGATGATATCTGATTGTGGTTTTAATTTGCATTTCTTTAATTACTAATGATGTTGAACACATTTTAAGATTTTTCTCAGCCATCTTTACTGCCTTAATGGTGAAGTCTCTGTTCAGTTCTTTACTCCATCTTTTGAGTAAGTCATTTGTCTTTTTACTTCTTTGTTTTTTGAGTAGTTTATATATTCTTGATGTTAATGCTCTGTCAGATGTGTCACTGGTAAAGATTTCCTCCCACTCTGTCGGTTTTCTCTTCACCTCCTTGATTATTTCTTTCACTGTACAGAAGCTTTTGAGTTTTATGAGGTCCCATTTGCCGATTGTTGACCTTAATTCCTGTGCAGCTGTTGTCTGATTTTAGAAAGTCTTTTCCTACACCTATGTCTTGTAGGTTGTTGCCAACTTTTTCTTTTATCAGCTTCAGGGTTTTGGCCTTCACATTGAAATCTTTGGTCCACTTGGAGTTTATTTTTGTACAGGGTGAGAGGTAGGGGTTTAATTTTGCTCTTCTACAAATGGTGATCCAATTTGACCAGCACCATTTGCTAAAGATGCTATCCTTCCTCCACTGAGGATTTTTTGCCCCTTTGTGGGCAAAATATGAGGTGGCTGAAGTTGTATGAGCTCAAGTGTGGATTTTCAATTTTGTTCCATTGGTCAACAGGTCTGTTTTTGTGCCAGTACCAGGCTGTCTTTATGACTATGGCCCTGTAACATAGTTTGAAGTCTGGTAGGGCAATCCCCCCATATTGCATTTTTCACTCAGGTATGCCTTAGCTATTTGGGGTCTTTTGTTTTTCCATGTGAATTTAAGGATTTTTTTCCAAGTCTGTGAAGAAGTTCATAGGGATTTTGATTGGGATTGCATTGAATCTATATATCAATTTGGGCAAAATGGACATTTTTACTATGTTAATTTTTCCAATCCATGTGCATGGGAGGTCTTTCCATCTTTTGATGTCATTTTCAATCTCTTTCTTCAGGGGTTTAAAATTTTTGTTGTAGAGGTCCATTTTTAATTCTGTTAATTTTATTTTTAAAACTCTGTGCTAAAATGAATATTTATTTTTAACTTTGTCATGCCCAATCAAAATGCACATGCATAGGTTTATAAATGTATTTTGCTAATGTATTAAAAGGCCTGATAAATACATACTGCCTTATAAACTTGAATATTCTGAATATCTCAAAATCTATTAAGTATAATCTTTCAGGCTACTTGAGTACTTATAGTTTAAAAAAACTATAAATGCTACTTGTTTATACAAAATAGCATTCATTAAAATCATAAAATAGGAGCTGGAGTGATTACTAAGTACACAGGAGCACTGGCTGCACTTACAGATGATCCAGGTTTGATTCTCAGCACACTCACACCAATAACAATTGTCTGTAACTCCAATTCTGGGGATCCAATGCCTTCTTCTGACTTCCTCTGGTATTGCCTGACACAGCTGCAAGTACATGCATTAGGACTTGTACATATTAACATAAGATAAAAATAATAAAATAAATATTCCCGTAAGCTCTAAAATTTAATATTGTATACAAAGATTTTGATTAGAATTTACTTCCAGCTTTTCCAAGATGGCGGCTCTTGAGGAGGTGGGTGCATTCTGAGAATCTAGAGGCAATGTCAGGGAGGGGACCTTAGGGCCTTGGAAAGCATGAGAGGTGGTCTGAGGGCATTTGGATTCTTAGGGACAACAATTTGGCACTATAGGATTGGCTGATAAATTAAGGGTGGTGTATCATGGTTTCGTGAGTACATCTCACTGTGTGGGTGATTGGGGTTCACCTCACTTGGATGTGAGGGAATCCAGCTTCATTGCAGAGGAAGCATTGTGACTTTCCAGCCCACAGGACCAGGAGTGCCTGGGGCTTTCAGGGTGTAGATTTTGCAAGCCTGGGGGGGGGGGTGGCGGGGTACATGGCTTAGTCCATTGGGTGAACTGTTTGCTGATTAGGTGAGGGGTGTTGGTCTGTACAGTGTTAGGATAGAGTCGAGATTTTGGAAGCCTAGAGTGTCCACACCTGTGCATCAATTAGGAAGTCAACAAACACCTGTCAGGTATAGCCAACATCAGCGTCAGCTCAGTAAGTACCTAGGCTGCACATTGGAACCACTCCCAGTGGACACTACCCAAATGCCTAAAGTTCAACAGAAGAAAGACTCAAGCAGATCTCCACCAAACACTAACACCTTTATTAAAGTACCTCCTAATGAAGACCACTTGGATATAACTCAGGATACAGATCTCAAAAGAACAATTATGAATATAATTAGCGAATATAAGGAGTTGAGGGAATTTAAGGAGCTTATAAACGAGGATGTCCGGGATCTAAAAGAAGACAGGGATAAATTGAAAGAGGACAATGATAATTGCAGAATGAAATTACAAAAGATATAGAAACATTGAGGAAAATTGAAGTCAAAATGAAAAAAAGAAATGCAACATTCCACAAACAACTAGGAAAGTTTGGGAGAAACTCTTAATAATAGAATGGATGAAGCATAAAATAGAATATCAAGATTGGAAGACAATATGGAAGAATTGGATACATCAAATAAAGATTATGAAAATTTATGAAAAGAAAAACGCAAGAATGGAATAACCAAGAACTGTGGGATACTATGAAAAGACCAAATCTATGATCCTGGTCTAAAATATTCCCAGTTCTAAAAGCCTATAAATGCCAACCCAGAGTACTTTATCCAGCAAAAATGTCTATTACAGTTGAAGGAGAAAGGAAAATGTTCCATGATATAAATAAGTTGAAATAATGCCTCTCCAATAGGCGGAGACTACTTCAAGCAATACAAAGAAAAGAGCGCAGTGATGACTATGATGAATTAACACCAGAAAACAAATAATACAACCACTATGGAAATAAAATCCTAGGGTAAGAATGTACTAGAAATCAAAATGATTGGATGCAATTTAATTCTCAATGACAGTTTTAAATATCAGTGGAATGGATTCTCTAATTAAGAGACAGAGACTAGTAGAATGGATTAAGAAACAAAACAAATGTTCAACATCACTAATAATTAAGGAAATGGAAATTAAAACCAATTTAAGATTTGTGACTGAGAAATAATAACTAATGCTTCTAATGCATTAAGCATGTGTAAATCAAACACAGTTTGCATTCCTGACAATTCTATTCTCACTGAATATACTTATAGAGTGAAAGCTCTTAGTGTAATACAAATGTTTATCACTTACACAGGAGACAGACTAAAATATATTTAAATATTTGATAATCTTTTCTTTGATTTTTAAATTGTTATGTATTCAAGGCTTGGAATTTTATAGTAGCTAATATTTTATAAGAAATTTTTCCATTCCAAAATATCTAGCTTTGTAAAAATTTAATTGGGTTTACCATGGATATTTTGTTAACAGCCATAAAATATCACAAATAGAAATCTTTACAAAAATGAGACTTTCATTTTATATTCTTTTAAAAATACAAAACACAAAAATATTATTCTTAGGCATAATGTGAAGTTCCATGATATCAGTTATATAATAATGTTTTAAATAATTAAAAATGTTTACCAATGTTTTGTCTTCTTGTATGAAAATGCAGTGTCCTTAGCGACCAGAAGGAGGCAGAGGTCTCTGGACCTGGAGTTAAAGACAGTTGTTGGCAGCTATGTGGTTGTTAGGAACCAAATCAGTGTCCTCTAAAGGAGCAGCCAGAGCTCTAAACACCTGAGCAGTCTCTCCAGCACCATTATGTAAGATTTTATAACTTTATCCTACTGAGTTCGTAACAGTACCCAATATACTATAAACATTTGGATTAGTTTATCAGTTTCTATCACAACAGAAGAGCAATATTTATGAAATCCAGTGGTTCTTTATGTAGATTTTTTCATTAAAATATGACTATATATTTATATTTATTTTGCACTTGTTTGTTTAGGAGTATGTCAGTCACATTTTGCTGCTTTGATGAGATACCTGTGAAAGAAACTTAAGAAAGGAAGGATTTATTTAGAATTATAGTTCAAGTGCATTAGTCCTTGCCTATGGAATTGTGAGCAATGAAGCAGAACAGTGTGATAGGGAGCATGTAGTAGGGAAATTGGTCTGCCTCACAAAATACAGAAGGCAGAGGAAAAGAGAAAAATGTCCCAGGACAAAAGATACTCTTTAATGCATTCTCTCACTGAAGTAATTTTTCAGGTTGGCCCTACTCTCTACAAGTCAATAAGCTATGAACCCATCGGCTGATTATTCTAATGTGAAAGTAATGTGCTAATGGTCCAATGTCCTCCAATAATTCCAACTTTAAATAGCCCAGGACTTCCAAACATGTGTACTTTCCCACTAAATGGTCTTGTGGACAGAGACTAAGCTGAGTTCTGTGGGACTGTGCTGTATCACAGAGAACAGTTGTACTTCTAGTGCATTCATTTTGAGAATGTGACCATAGAATCATTCATTTGGGGAAAATACATGCACTATACACCCTAATATAACAAAAAACATTTAAGTTTAGTTGTAAATGAGCAAAATAATGTTGCCTGAATTGGGGCACCTTTATGATGTTCCATTCATTTATTGTTTCATAACAAAACTCTACATGAAAAAGAACTCACTGCTGCATAGAACTCCATTGTGTAGATGTACCACATTTTCTCTATCCACTCATTGGTTGATGGGCATTTGGGTTGTTTCCTGCTCTTCACTGTTGTGAATAAACCTGAAATAAACATACATGTGCATGTATCTTTGTGGTAGGGTGTGTCTTGTGGGTATATACCCAGGAGTGGTATGACTGGGTCAGGTGGTAGGGTCATTTTGGATCTTTTATTTTTATTGATGCTTTGTGTATTTCATACGTCATTATCCAATTCAGTTCAGGCATATTTCCCCTTCCCTTCCCCCCATCCCATCCCACCCCATCCCAGATCATGCATTCTGCCATGACTGTCCTGCATCTTTCTCTCAGTTTTTTTTTTCCATTTTTTAGCAATAGGTGATAATTTATGAGTACACGCATCCTTCATGTAAAACCAATTTGCAAGCAGTTGTGCCCAAACCCACACAGCCCCTTGGTCCCACCATCCAGCAGGGGGGGCTTGTATGTTCAATCAAGTTGATCTAATGAGTGTCCAGGCTATATTGCTGTAGGTTCACCATTCACCCCAATCACAGCCCTTACATTCTACCACGCCCCCTCTTCTGCAGTTTTTTCCTAGGCTTAGACAAGGGGCACAGGTGGATGAGAAGCAAAACAGTATACTTTCTCTGAAGCTGTTGTCTTGGACTCTGGTCACTTCTGACTGTTTTCTTTCATGGGCTGACAGTTTGTCCAGGAATAACCTTTGGATCCTACTAATGAAGCACAAGCAATTAGATATATAGGTATTTAAACAGTATTAATTGTTATCATAGGTTACTTTGGTATAGACACAGATATTTGGATAGTATGTTAATCCATGAATTACGTTTTTTTCTGTTGAATATGACAGGGTCTTACTGTGGCTTATAACATCTCCTGACCATTAGAGTGTGCAAGCTTGTGGCATTGGCCGTGGGTTATTCCTCCAAGGAGAGAGCCAATTTCCAATTAGATTTGGGATATACAGGCATATGGCTGCCTTTGCTACACAGTATTTCCAGGCAGGTGAGGTGTAGCTGGTGCTGATGGAAGAGTCTTGCTTGACTCAAGGAGACCCATATTTGCTTTATTGGTATAGTGGCCTTTGGTAACACTCTCTGGTATTCCAGAGACCATCTGTACACTTGCATGTGTGGGGTCTCGATAGATCTTTCCCATGTTAACATCAGATCTTTGACAGCAGGGCCTTATCGCCTCTCTTCTTGTAGGTATCCCAGTTTAGAGGCAAGGAGCCTTTACCTTTTGTGGGGGCTTGGATCCCCTGGCCAACATCTCCTTGGTGGAATAATACATTGCTGATGTCAGAGCTCCTGCATTAATACATTTTGCTTAAGTGCATAGATTAAGGAGACTTTAGTATTATCTTTGTTTCTGAATAGAGAATAATCCTTTTCATAGTTCCTATGTCTGTTAGTCAATTAAAGAAGGCAGTTTTACCAGTTTTAAAAGAGATTACCTCTATAATATAATAGTTGTCTCCAATTTACAGTTGGAGAACCACATCATCATCATATTTCTCCTTGTTCTATGGGGGGGGAGGTAAGAAAGTCTCTCATATTAAAACCTTTGTGGCTCCTAGAAGGTAAGTTTCATTAGGACTCATTATACATAGTTGTTACAAGTAGGATCCACAGAGGGGTTTGATGTTTGTAGCAATCTGAGGCTTTTCTTCCTTTCAATGTTCAGTGGGCCAACCTTTCTGTTGGCACTTTCTGGTACATCCTACTTGATGCAAAGCTGTATCTTTTCTTTCTCAGCTGTTAAGTTGATGACATTTTGACCTGTTGGAACATACAAATCTTTTCCCGTAGTTAGTTTTAAGACTTGAATTGCAAGGTTTTTGACAGAAAGGTTTCATTTCTATCTGTTGCGACCCCCTTCATCCAGTGAAAGAAGACACAACACGAGAGTGATCTTCCTCGAGCAGTTTATTCGGGCACCCTTACATCCACTCTCTCTCCCTCTCCTACCAGTTCACCACTTATAAGGCATGTCATAGCCAATCAATTTCCACCACATGGGCCTCAAGGATAGGATATCTCTATGTGGAGCAGAGGGCTTCAGCAAGGCCAAACCAAATAAGGACATATTTCGCTACACCCGCTCTCCACATCTCCCCCTTCTTTATTATTTTTAGAAAAGAGACTGTAACTGTCCCCCCTCTGGGGAGCTTTACTGTCCCCCCTTCCAGGGAGATCTATTGCCCCTTTTCCGGGCCCCCTTTTTCTGGGCCCCCTTTTCCCAGGCCCCTTTTTCCGGGCCCCATTGTCCCCTTTTCCGGGGAGCCTCATTATCCCCTTTCCTGGGGAGCCTTATTGTCCCCTTTTCCGGGGAGCCTTATTGTCCCCTTTTCTGGGGAGCCTCATTGTCCCCTTTTCTGGGACGTAACGGTGCGGTTTTCTCCTCATAGATGCGCAACAAGCGTCTCCGGTTACCCTTCAAAGTCTGCACAAGTGTCCCGGACCCCCAGCACACGGCGGTGCCCCAGTCCCCAGCTCCAAGTTCAGCCTCCGCCATGAGAGAGCTCGGACCGCCGCCTCGGCGGGGCTGCTCTGCCTCCTCGCCTGCAGGCTGCTGGCCACTGACGCCATCTCCTGCACGCCCCGCACCTCTTTCGGCCCCAAGTTTCAGTTGAACGGCTGGTTCTCGCTCTGAGTCCATCCTATCGGTGCCCGGGCCAGCTCAGCGGGTTCTTTCTGGCTACGCCGAGCCTGACCGGGCCCCTTTTAAGTGACGGCTCACAGTCTCTGCTAGCTGAGCCTTGTTGAAGCCTAGTCTGAAGTCTCAAATATCTTTGTTGAAGTCTCTGCAGCTCTGTTGAAGTCTCTGTAGTAAATGTTTAAGTCTCTTTGTTGACCTTCTCTTTGTTGAAGTCTCAAATATACAGGTGCTTTACGCTGCAGTCGTTATCCAGCTTGAGCCTCTTCTGCGAGATGCTCTTCTGCACTTGCTTGCTGAAGGAGGCGTTGCCCGCGGGCCGGGCGCAGTGCTCGCCGTCCACGATGAGGCAGCTGCTCTGGTGGGAGGCCCCTCGCAGCTGTCCTCCTCGGTGCTGAAGCCATTCATCACCACCTCACCCAGCCCATGGCCCCAGCGTGCTCAGAGTCCGAGGCCACCACTTGTCGTGACCCCCTTGGTCCAGCGAAAGAAGACACAACAAGAGAGTGATCTTCCTCGAGCAGTTTATTCGGGCACCCTTACATCCGCTCTCTCTCCCTCTCCTACCGGTTCACCACTTATAAGGCATGTCATAACCAATCAATTTCCACCACGTGGGTCTCAAGGATAGGATATCTCTATGTGGAACAGAGGGCTTCAGCAAGGCCAAACCAAATAAGGACATGTTTCACACCCGCTCTCTACATCTATCTGTATCCCCCCCATTTTTTTCTTTTTTGGGAGACGGTTTTGTTTTTTGAACCATGAGTCTCCAGAAGGCAGTTGTAATATACATACCTATAGGGTGGAATCAAGGCACAGCTTTCATCAAATTCACCCATGCTGTTTTGGGTGACTGTATGTGATTAACTTGGGGAGCAAGCTTAATTTTTTTTGTTAAGTCATCTTATAGGTGAAAGAGAATGCTACGAGGTGATACCATACAACAGAAAAATTATAGAGAACATTTGTATGTGCCAATCCCAAAGTTATTAGGATGATATTGGTTGTGGTTTCCGTATATGCTTTGATTACATTGAGGAATGACCCTCCAGTCCAATTCCCTCTAGGACTTTAAACATGAAGGGATGCTGGATTTTGTCAAAGGATTTCTCTGCATCAATGAGATGATGGTGTTGGTTTTTTTGTCTTCAGTCCATTTATATGTTTTGATGATGTTTATTGACTTTTTGTATGTTGAACCATCCCTGCATCTCTGGTGTGAATCCAACTTGTGGTCTGATGGCATGATCTTCTTGATGTGGTCTGTATGCGATTTGCCAGTATCCTGTTTGAATTTTGGCATCGTGTGTCATTAGGGAGATGGGCTATATTCTCCTTTTTGGTTGTATCTTTACCTGGTTTTGGTAATAGCGTGATACTGGTTTCATAGAAGGAATGTGGGAGAACTCCCTCCGTTTGTATCCTTCTAAACAATAAGTAGTAATGGTTGTAAGTGACTCTTTATTTTTGAAAAATAAATTATAATTCTTCCATGAAACCATCTGGCGCTCTGGGCATTTTTTTGGGAGGTCTACTACACATCTTCAATTTTTTTCTGTATTATTGGTTTTTTAGGCTGTTGATCTCTTCTTGGTTAGCTTTGGTGATTCCCAGGATTTCAGATATTCATCCATTTCTTCTAGGTTTTTCAAACTTAGTAGAGTATAAGATTTTGAAGTATTCCCATATGATTCTATCTGGATCTTTTCATTGGCTGGTTTGATATTTCCCCTTTCATCACATGATTCTATTGATTTGGAGTTGTTCCCTCTCTTTTTTTGGTTAACTGGGCTAGAGGTCTGTTCTATTTTTATTCTCTTGAAGAACAAACTTTTTGGTTCATTGATTTTTGTGTAGTTTTTCTTGGTTTCTATTCATTGATCTCTGCTCTGATTTTGTTATTCTTCTTGTCTGCTCCGTTTAGGGTTCATTTGTTTGTGTCTCTCAAGTATTTTAGCTGCAGTGTTAGATCATTCACTTTGTGCCTTTCTGTTTTTGTTTTTTTTTTAATGTAGGCACTTAGAGCTATAAACTTCCCTCTTAGGACTGCTTTTAAAGTGTCCATAGATTTGCTGTGTTGTTTTTATCATTGTCATTCAGTTCCAGGAATGTTTTTTTCTTTCTTATTCTTCTTCCATGACCATTCATTATTAGGAGCGTGTTGTTTAGTCTCCATGTGTTCTTGTAGGTTGTAGGGTTATTCCTGTGGTTAATTGAGTTTTATGCACTGTGGTCTGATAGAATGCATGAGATTATTCAATCTTTTATATTTGTTGAGTTTTTTTTCGTGTCCCAGTATAATGGTCTATTTTGGAGAATGTTCCATTAGAGTGCTGAGTAGAAAGTGTATTCTCTGGTGTTTGGGTGGAATATTCGATAGTGTCTGTTAGGTCCATTTGTGTATTGTTGTTTAGTTTCAAATGTCTCTCTGTTTATCCTTTGTCCTGTTGATCTGTCTATGAACTTAATGGGTATTGAAGTCCCTACAATTAGTGTGTTGGGGTAATCTGTGCCTTGAGATCCTGAAGAATTGTCTTTACAAGTTTGGTGCACCAGTGTTTGGTGCTATATATTCATAATTGTGCTACTTCATGGTCAATTGTTCCTTTAATTTGAATGAAATGTTAAGGGNTGTTATTACAGATTTTGTGTAGAACAAACGGACAACAGCAATTTATATCTCCATTTATCTGAGATGCATTACCGTTTTTATCAGAGCCTGTAACAATGTTGTTTAATGTACACATATTTACTTTTACTAAAGTCCTAAAGCACCTAATAACCTGTATACAGTGTCTTTTGGTGGCAAAACTGGATACTTGTTGAACTCACAGTCAATAAAATCACATTAATCGAATATGCACCAGTGTCCTTCTCCTGCCCCCCTGCCCTCCCAATGTCACCATTCAGTCAGTTTTCTTGGAGCAGTCTTTCTGTATGTTGTTTCTATTTACTATGCATCCCTCTCCTGAGAAATTGTATATCTGGGCTATTGGCACAGAGCAATCCACATAGAGGGACACCATTTGTCGTTTGTTTTTCCTGAGACTGTGTTACTGGTCACTTAAATAATGTTTATCTACCTCCATCCCATTTATTTGCAAAGTTCATGACGTTGTCCCTCTTTACCACAGCATAGAACTCCATTTATACATGTACCACATTTTCTGTATACCATCGAGTTGAGGGGCACCGGGCTGGTTGCCAGCTTTTTGCATTGGAACAGAGCTGCAATAAACAAGCTGTGCATGTATCTCTGTGGTAAGGATGAGTCTTGTGGGTCATTACCCAGGGAGTGGTATGACTGGGTCAAAATGGCAGGCTCATTTTGAGCTTCTAAGGGGTTCTCCCATTCACTGCTTTCCATAGTTGGCTTGTACAATGTTTACATTTCCACCAGCAGCTGGATAGTGTTCCCCCTTCCCCACAACCTCTCCAGCACTTGTATCATGTTATATTCCTGATCCTAGCCAGTCCTTATGGAGTAAGATGAAATCTCAGATTGGATTTGAATTTTGTATTTCCTAAATATCAGCGATGCTTTGATAACACTTCTTAAGAGGTTTTTGGCCATGTCTCTAATTCCCTCCTCTGTGAAGTTCTCTACTCAGATCTTTGGCGCTCTATATCTTTGGATGATTTCATATTTATTTCTTTTCTTCCTTTGTTTTTTGAGGAGTTTTGTATATACTGCTGGAAATATATATGCTTTGTCAGATGTATCTTGCAGGAAGGTTTCCTCCCACCGTGGTGTTTTCTCTTCACTTCCTTTATTGTTTTGTTTTTTTTTTTTTTTTTTGTTTTCTTTTGATGTACAGAAGCTTTTGAGTTCTAATGAGGCCCCATTTGTCAGTATGGTGATCTTATTTCTTGTGCAGCTGCTTGTCCTGTTTAGGCATCTTTTCCTCACCTATTGTCTGTAGTCTGTCTGCCAAGTTTCTCTTCATCATCCAGAGTTTGAGTTTCATGTTGTTAGGTCTTTGATCCACTTGGAGGTTAACTTTTGTACAGGTGAGACGGTTAGGGGTTTAATGTTCAATTCTTCTGCAAAGTGGTGATCCAGTTTTGCCAACACCACTTACTGAAGATGCTTTTTTCCTTTCCTCCATGTGTCTTCTTGGGCCCCTTGTTCAAAATATGAGGGGCTTCGAAATTGTATTGAGCTCAGGTTTGGATCTTCAGTTTTATTCCATTGGTCAACTTATCTGTTTTTTTTTGGTCCAGTTTTTTTTTTTTTTTATGACTATAGCCTGGTAGTATAGTTTTGATGTCTGGTATAGTGATCCCCCTGTATGCTCTTTTTCCGTTCAGGGTTGCTTTGGCCTATTTTTGGGTCTTTGGTTCTTTTCCAAATGAAATTGAGGATTATTTTTCCAAGCCTTGTGAAGAAACTCTGGGGATTTTAAATGGGATTGCATTAAACTTGTACACTAGTTGGGTAAATCGGACATTTTTACTATATTTATTTTTCCCATCCTATGAGCATGGGAGGTTTGTCCATCTTCTGATGTTCTCCTCAATTTCCTTCCTTTTTCAGGGTTTAAAGTTTTTGTTGAAGTGATCCTTTTGGTGTTTCTTTGGTTAGGTTTGTCCTAGGTATTTTATTGTTTTTGAGGCGTATTGTGAGTGGAAGGTTTCCTTGTACTCCTTCTTCAGTTGCTTGCTGTTGGTGTAAAGAAAGGCTTACTGATTTTTCTAGATCTTAATTTTGTATCTGACCACTTTAACTGTAAGCTCTTAATCATTTCTAGCAATTTTCTAGTGAGTTCTTTAGCATCCATTAGAGTAGACAATCAATTCATCATCCCCCAAAAAGGGATAGTTTGACTTTCCTCTTTTCCAATTCAGAACTCCTTTAATTCCTTTTCTTTTCCTTGCCTATTGCTCTAGCAAGTGGTTTCCAGCTCTATATTGAAAGAGAGTGGTGACAGGGGGAGACAGGCCTTGCCGAGTCCTACCTTAAAGGGAACACTTCTGTCATTTCCATTTAGAGATGATATTGGTTGTGGGTTTCCTGTATATGCTTTGATTACATTGAGGAATGAACCCTCCAGTCCAATTCCCTCTAGGACTTTAAACATGAAGGGATGCTGGATTTGTCAAAGGATTTCTCTGCATCAATTGAGATGATGGTGGGTTTTTGTTCCTTCAGGTCCATTTATAATGTGTTTGATGATTATTGACTTTTTGTATGTTGAACCATCCCTGCATCTCTGGTTGATCCAACTTGGTCGGTTGATGGATGTCTTTTGATTGGGGTCTGTATGCGATTTTGCCAGTATCCTGTTTAGAATTTTGGATCCTGTGTTCATTAGGGAGATGGGGTCTATATTCTCCTTTTTGGTTGTATCTTTACCTGGTTTTGGTAATAGCGTGATACTGGTTTCATAGAAGGGAATCTGGGAGAACTCCCTCCGTTTGTATCCTTCTAAACAATAAGTAGTAATGGTTGTAAGTGTTTTTTTGAAATATTTTTATAATATTCTTCCATGAAACCATCTGGGCCTCTGGGCATTTTGTTTGGGAGGTACTACACATCTTCAATTTCTTTCCTTGTATTATTGGTTTTTTAGGCTGTTGATCTCTTTCTGGTTAGCTTTGGTGATTCCCAGGATTTCAGATATTCATCCATTTCTTCTTGGTTTTCCAAACTTAGTAGAGTATAAAGTTTTTGAAGTATTCCCATATGATTGTATCTGGATCTTTTCATTGGCCTGTTGTTATATTTCCCCTTTTCATCACAGATTCATTATTCTATTGATTTGGAGTTGTTCCCTCTTTCTTTTGGTTAACTGGGCTAGAGGTCTGTTCTATTTGTTTATCTCTTGGAAGATGGCCCTCTTTGTCTCTTTTGATTTCTTTTGCTTTGAAGTCTATTTTGTCTGATATTAGAATAGCCACACCCGCTTTCTTTTTGGTACCATTTGCTTGGAATACTTTCTTCCATCCCTTCACCTTAAGTTGGTGCCTATCCTTGAAATTGAGATGGGTTTCTTGTAGACAGCATATAGATGGGTTTTGTTTCCTAATCCATTCTCCCAGTCTATGCCTTTTGATTGGGGAGTTTAGCCCATTAATATTTAAGGTTACAATTGAAAGATGGATGTTGCTTCCTTTCACTTTATTATCCATTTGGACTTCTAGCCTTTGATTTTGCTCCTATGGTTATGTTTTTGTTAGTTTCTTTTCCTAGGTGTTTGAGGATTGTTGCTCCTCTCTTCTGCCCTTTGAATTGCTTCAAGTATTTTATGAAGAGTTGGTTTTCCAGACATGTATTCCATCATCTTGTTTATGTCATGGAAGATTTTTCTCTCTCCTTCAAGTATAGTCGACATTTTTGCTGGGTAAAGTATTCTGGGTTGGCATCCATAGTCCCTTAACACAGGGAATGCTTTGCTCCATGTTCTTCTTGCTTTCATGGTTTGAGGCGAGAAGTCAGTTGTAATTCTGATGGGTTTCCCTTTGTATGTGACTTGTTTTTCTTTTGTGGCCCTCAGAATTTTGTCTTTGTTTTGGGCATCTAGCATTTTAACTATGATATGGCGTGGGGTGTTTCTTTTCTGATCTTGTCTATTTGGGGTCCTATGTGCTTCTTGTATTTGTATGGGCTTGTCTATTTTTAGTTTGGGGAAATTTTCATCTATTATTCTGTTGAAGATCTGATCAATACTATTCTCTTGAGATTCTTCTCCTTCCTCTATTCCTATGATGCGGAGGTTTGGTCTTTTCATAGTGTCCCATATTTCCTGGTTGTTCCACTTTTGTGTATTTTTAAATTTTTCATAATCTTTATTTGAGCTTTTTAATTGCTCTGTGTTATCTTCCAGGTCTGATATTCTTTGTTCTGCTTCCTCCATTCTACTTCTGAGGCTTTTTCCTTTTCTTTCTTCTTGATTGACTGAGTGTTCTAATTCCTTTTTTGTTTCCTCCTGTGTTTTCTTTAGTACCTCCATTTCCTTTTTGAGCTTCTCAATCTCTTCTTTGTGCTTCTCAATCTCTTCTTGGTGCTCCTTTCTTCTTTGGTTGGCTTCCTTTTTCAGTGTTTCTACTTCCATTCGGAGTTTGTTTTTTTCTCCCTCTAGTTCTTTCTGGAGTTTGTCATTCTGTTCCTTTAGTTCTTTCCGAAGTTTGTCATTGTATCCCTCTAGGTCCTTTTTGAGTTTTTCATTCTCTCTCTTTAGTTCTCTGACTTCTTCTTTATTTTCTTTCATTTCTCTGCGTAGGTCTGCAATTATTCTTCTAAGCTCTGTTCCTTGGGTCTCCTCCAAGGGTATCCCATTGTAGCTATCTCCTCCAGGTTTGGTAGGGCCTGGTGTGGGAATATCCTGTGCCTTTCCCATGTTGTCCCTTCATCGTGTCCCTGGCATGTGGGTTTCCCTTTTGTGGTTCAAATCACAAATGACTTTTCACTATATTAGCAGATGGTTTTGCTTGCCTCCTTCTGATGCTTTTTTTCCCCCTTTCCTCCTCCTTTTTTTTTTATGGAGTATTGACTTGTCTAGGTTTCAGGTTTTCAATTTTGTTTATATATTGGATGTTGGAAGCCTAAGTCAGTCTTCTCTTTCTGTTCTGAAGGTTCTCCAAAAGGAAGTCCACTTGGATTCTCAGCAATTCCCGTTGGCGGGGGGGAGGGTATTGTGCACCTGACCTAGCCTGTGCCCCGGTACCTCCAAGATGGGGACCCCGGAAAGAGGGCTCAGAGTCTAGACCCTCTTCCAGCCGTCCCTGTGCCAGACCACCCCAGCTGTACCTGTGTACCTGTCCTGCCTGCACGAGTCATTTTGAATCTTTTAAGGGTTCTCCACACTGCTTTCCATAGTGGCTGTAGGATGAGTGTTCCCCTTTCCCCACATCCTCTCCAGTATTTGATGTCTTTTGTTTTCATGCTCTTAGCCAGTCATATCCAAGTGAGATTATATCTTAAAGTGGTTTTAATTTGTATTTCCTTAATTATTAATGGTGTGGAATATAAAACAACTTTTTAAGATGTTTGTCAGCCATCTTTATTTCCTCACTTGTGAAGTCTCTGTTCTGCTCTTTACTCCATATCTTGAGTGGGTAATTTGTTTTCTTCTCTGTTTTTTGAGTAGTTTATATATTCTGGATGCTAATGCTCTGTCAGATGTATCACTGGTAAAGGTTTACTCCTACTCTGTGGGTTTTCTCTTAACCTCATTGATTGTTTCTTTCACTGTCCAGAAGTTTTTGAGTTTAATGAGATCCCACTTATCAATTGTTGACCTTATTTCCTGTGCAGCTGCTGTTTGATTTAGAAAGTCTTTTCCTACACCTATGTCTTGTATATTGCTGCCATTTTCTTTATTTTAAGCATTAAATAAATGTTAACTTTATTTTTTTCTTTTTTTAATGTTATTAAACTTTTTCCATAAGTCATACATCATTTCTCAGTCAAATCCAGAGTCACTTCCCCTCCCATGTCCCCCACCCCACCCAAGTCCCTGCACTCTGCCCTTCATGTCCTTCATCTTTTTCTGAGTCTTTCCAGAGGTTTTTCTTTTCTTTCAGTTCTTTTGTTGTTGTTCTCTCCAACTTGTATTGCTACAGTATATATACACACACATATATATATACATACATATATATACATAGCTCTATATACATAAATATATACATACATACATACATACATACACATGTCACTTGAATTGGAGGACTTTTTTCCCCTAATAGATGTCTTGTATCACCTTCAGAGTTTCAGGTTTCATGTTGAGGTCTTTGATCCATTTGGAGTTGATTTTTGTACAGGGTGAGAGGTAGGGATTTAATTTTACTACAAATGGTGATCCAGTTTTGCCAGCACCATTTGCTGAAGATGCTGTCTTTCCTCCATTGAGTCTTTTTGTCCCTTTTTTCAAATATGAGGTAGCTGAAATTGTATGTGTTCAAGTTTCATGAACTTTGAGAGTAAATGGATGGAACTAGAAGACATTATGTTAAGTGAAAAAACACAGTCCCAGAAAAACAAATGACAAATGGTATCCCTCATATGTGGATTCTTAGCAACCAAACACCTAGTAGTAAAGGCAAACTGATTATATAATAATATTATAATATATATATATATATATTCTTTTACCTGAAAGCAACTGTACCATTATAATGTGATACCTTAATGGGATCTAGAATTAACTTACCACTTATATTCAGACTTTGTAATTGTGGTATATGGGGGAAGGTGTGTATGCCTACTTTAGAGTAATATAAAATTAAAGGGTAAAATGTGAATTCCAAAAATAGTTACCCTCATTTGTGGATGCTAACAACAAATTCCCAGATGAAAGGCAAGCTGAACAACATTGGTATATTTCTTTTTATCTGAAAGCAACTGGGCTGTTATGTGACTCTCACAATGGGTTCTAGAATTAACTTACCACTTATTTTCAGACTCTTTAATTACTGTATATGGATGAAAGGTACGTATTCATATCTTACTTATAGTGATATAAAATTAAAGGGGAAAAAAGTGAATGCTTAAACATAAAAAAATAACTCTCTTAAATTTTTAATTGAATTTTCGTGTATTTCATATATATCCTCTCAATGTCTTAATTACCTATATATCCCCTTCTCCACTGGCACCCTCCCACAGCACCCCCCTCCAAGTTACTACATTCTGTCATTTGTGTTGAAGGTCTATTTTGCCAAATTACTCTCTCTTAAATTTGTTAAGATTTGTTTTTTATTATGTGGAGTGGGTGGGCTTGCATATCGTGTGTAGCTGCCTGTAGAGTCCAGATGAAGGAATCAGATCCTCAGGAACTGGAGACATAGGGGTTGTGATCTTAGCCACCAGATATGGGTGCTGGGAACCAAACTTGAGTCCTCTGCAACAACACCAAGCATTCATACCTTCTGTCTCCATCCCTAAAATATCATGGTTTTGGTTTTAAAACTCATAGACCTTCTGTGCAACAATATTAAAGACAAAATAAAGATTTTGACTATTCTTTCTTCCATACTTTCTGGAAAATGAATATTAAACTTGTATTTGCCACTGTGGTAAGGGCCCACTCTCTAATTATGGCTTCTACACTCACATCCATGTCACCTCATTGAAGTCATAAAGAGAGAGACAGATGTTTCAATGCTATCAGTAATCATTCACTACAATTAGTTTTCCACTTTTAACAACACAATTTGACAACTTAAAGGAAAGCATTCTTGTTCTCTTCTTTGACATTACCAGAAAACTACATACAATCCCTGATGTATGAGAAGTGTGAAAAGTGTGAGCAGCTCCATTTTGGCTGCTCACAATCACATAAAACAAAACCGTCCACCCATCTTTGTTCAAGCTGTGGCAGTAGTCGGGGGCCCGGGGAAGGGAGTTGTGGCTAGACAGAAATCTACAATTCATGAGGAATAATTCTCATTCTTCTCATATCCTTGAGGTATGGGAGTAGTGAAATCACAATCCAATCCATTTTCTGTAGCATCTAGAAAGGTGTTGATTTTGCTCTTTTTTATTTATTTTTTTATGTGTATGAATGTACTGTCTGCATGTAGGTCTGTGCACCCGTGTCGCACAGTGCCACAGAGGTCAGAAGAGGGCGTCGGATTCCCCTAGAACTAGAGTTAAAGACGGTTCTCAGCCGCCATGTGGGTGCTGGGGATCGAACCCGGGTCCTCTGCAAGAGCAGTCAGTGCTCTTAACCGCTAGGCCATCTCTCCAGCCCAATTTTTGCTCTTATTAAGTCAATTAGGGGAGAACATATGATGATTAAGATTTGTACCCTGCCTGTGTCTCTCCACTGTCTGACTATGACTTTGACTTCTTTTTTTTTAATTGGTTTAATAATCAGGAGCTTGAAAGAAAACTTGGATTAAAATTCAATCTTGAGTCTGAATTAGCACCATCTGAATGCAGAAGGAATTTTATATATGTGCGACATTAGTTTTATTAATATGCACAGGTAAATAGATTGCTTTACTTGATATACTTGTTATGATGGAACTTTCTTGGGGTTTCTCTTTATTAATTAGCAGGACATTATACTGGTTGAACACCCCTCAGTTCCAGAGCCTTGGCAAAATTAATTTCAGTGGATTTCCGGTGCCTTTGGTGAGCCTCAGGGGTCGGATACAACCTCGGAACCTAATGTTGGTGGTCATGCCAAACTTGCTGAGGCTATCTGGGAACCCCCCAACAAAAACAGGGTCATTTGTATCCGCTGATGTTGATGCTGGGTTGGGGCTCTGGGTGCCCACCTGCTTCCATCTACTCTGAGCTCAAGGTGGTGTTTGATGTTGTTGGCAGTGACTTTATGCCACTGTCCATCGCATAATTGCCCTAGGATCCCCACATCATAGACTGCAGTGAATTGGTCAGCACCATTGTCCACATGGAACATAAGCTTCTCATCAATCATTTGGACACCCATCCCATCCATTTTCTGACTGCTGATTCCTAGGAGAACTCCAATGGGTCTAGTGGTATGGAATTCAAATTCTACAAGAAAGTCCAATCCCACTTTGAACCCACCAACTGCTTTGGCAAAACCCATCCCTTCAAAGTAAGTTCCCCTCTGAGCCTTTGCAAAGCATGTCCCAACGTGGAAGCTGGAGGTTGGCTGGTCCAGATCAAAAGGGGCCTGTTCCATGTGGAGACTCCTCACACAGCCATCAATGCTGTAGGTCACTGGACCAATTCTGCGTGTAGTGTAGTTGATTGGTAACCCACCAACATACAGAATTCCTACAACATCCAGGATATCAGCTGTCTTGGGACTGATGCTTCTATTGGAGGCATCATCTACATAAACAATGGCTTCTTGCTTAACTTGCACAATCTTAATCTTGTGCCACTGGCCATCAATGATTCTGGTGGGGATCATGGTGTTGGTGTCATCGCTTCCCAAGTCGTAACTAAAGTAGGGAAACCCATTTCTCAGCTGAACAGTTGCAAAATCATTGTGATTGATCCGAGCCATGTAAAAAAATGAGCTTAATTCAGCTTCAGTTTGAAGTTCCAGCTCAACTGTGAGGCTATTTTTAAATTTGGTGTCACCAAATGCAATAGCAATGTGGCTGTTTTTCCACAGCCCAAACTGCTTGCTTCCTGTTAGAAGTGCTGGTTCTGATTCTGCAACACAGAGGCCAGGTGTCCAAGCCGGAGCAGGTGTGGGAAAGGCAGGGTCAGGCACTGGCTGAGGCTGGATAACAACTTCGGCTGGAACAGCATCTTCCTCATCTTCCCAGGGCTTCTGATGACTTTGACTTCTTTATGATTTGGAGACCTTAGATGCTAAAAATGTTTTGTTTTCCCCAACAATACGAAGATCAGGAAGCAATGATATGAGGACTGAATGAGAAAGTGCATGTCTTTTATGATCTCTGCTGGAAAATCTCAAATTTCATTTCTATTGCAGGTAGTAATAGAAACAGGTACCAGCCTAAAGAGAAAACGTCACTACCTACATCTTTTAGTACATAATTTGTTAAAGAACATGCAATTATATATTAAAACACCAAGACATATCTACCATGCAATACCATATATCTATATGCAATACCTATGGAAAAATGAAAACCTCCTTTATTTAAGATACTTCATCCTCAATCTTAGAAAGCTCCTCTCCTAAAATTATTTCTAAAATGTAATAATTTTACCTGTTTCCAGTAAATTGTATCATCTTCCAACTTTATAACCTTGGAAAAATTATCTTTTTAGGTAGTAGTCTTTGTTTCTAAGCATAGTATTTTATTTAAACCCTTAAACTTCATATTATTCCTCATCTAAGAAATCAGCATATTCAAATGAGTATTAAAATATAAACTATTGAGCTGTATATGGTGGCGAACACCTTTAATCCCAGCATTCAGAAGACTGAGGCTAGTAGATCTCTATGAGGTTTAGGTCAGTCTAGTATGCATAATGAGTTCCAGGCCAGCTAATGATATGAGACCCTGTCTCAAAAACAAGCAAGCAAACAACAAAAACCTTAAAAAAGAAAAACAAAGTATTGTGTTATTTGAATTTAAAACAATTGTTACACATTTGATGGCATACATTATGGGTTTATAAAGAAATATGATAAATGTAATAGTAAACAGACATGATATTGTCACTCTTATATTCCAGCTCATCAAACAGGAATAAACATATAACAATAATATGATCTGGAAATTTGTTAGTGTTCCACATAGTACAGATAGTTTAGAAAATGTTGCTAACCGATTGATGATAGTAAAGAACTTTGTAACCTTGTTATACATAAAGTTTTAAAATAGTAGAACTTCAGAAGGTTGTGAAATCCTTCTGAATGGGTCATAAAAGTATTTCCTTAATTATGTATTTACTCAGAATATTCATAAAAATGTTTATTGGAAATTCTATATTATACATATTTTTATGTGTATGAGTGTACTGTCTGCATGTAGGTTGGTGCGTCTGTGTCATGCAATTCTGGGGAGGTCAGAAGAGGGCGTCAGATTCCCCTGGAACTGGAGTCAAAGATGGTTCTTAGCAGCCATGTGGGTGCTAGGAATCAAACCCGGGTCCTCTGCAAGAGCAATTGGTGCTTTTAACTGTTGAGCCATCTCTCCAGCCCGTGCACATAATTTTGTATAATTAGATTTTATATATTTCCATATTAATATATTAAAATATAACTCAAGTATAAATGTTAATTTTCAAAAGGCTTCCTATATTTTATACATATATTTTCCAGAAGTTATAAGTTATGTTGTATGCCTTAGTTTTTTTTTTTTTAATTATTTTGGTCTTTTTGAGACCTGTAGCACCAGCTATATTGGAGCTTGAATGTAGAACAGGCTGGCCTTGAACTTAGAGATCCATCTTCTTCTGCCTTCTGACTGCTAGGATTAAAGAAATGCTCTACCATGCTTCAGCATGGCTTCTGTATGCTTTACTTTATAGAATAGTTTATAAATATTCATTAACCAAAGCTGGAAAAAAGATCTTACTTATGGACATCTCTTGAGCCCAGCGGCAGGAAGAGGGGAAGACAGGTAGGAACTGGGTGCCTTGGCGAGCTGATTGCTGATCGTTTGGTCCTGCTGTCTTTGGTTTGATTGGCCTTTGTGGCTGTGAGGTTGGAGTTATCCCCCCAGCTGGGATTAAAGGTGTGGTCTTTGGCTTGATTAGATCTAGTGGCTGTGGGGGCGGAGTTATCCTCCCAGCCGGTATTAAAGGCACGCTTGTGTGACTCTTGAGATTTGAGATCTCTTGAGCCCAGCGGCAGGAAGAGGGGAAGACAGGTAGGAACTGGGTGCCTTGGCGAGCTGATTGCTGATCGTTTGGTCCTGCTGTCTTTGGTTTGATTGGCCTTTGTGGCTGTGAGGTTGGAGTTATCCCCCCAGCTGGGATTAAAGGTGTGGTCTTTGGCTTGATTAGATCTAGTGGCTGTGGGGGCGGAGTTATCCTCCCAGCCGGTATTAAAGGCACGCTTGTGTGACTCTTGAGATTTGAGATCTCTTGAGCCCAGCGGCAGGAAGAGGGGAAGACAGGTAGGAACTGGGTGCCTTGGCGAGCTGATTGCTGATCGTTTGGTCCTGCTGTCTTTGGTTTGATTGGCCTTTGTGGCTGTGAGGTTGGAGTTATCCCCCCAGCTGGGATTAAAGGTGTGGTCTTTGGCTTGATTAGATCTAGTGGCTGTGGGGGCGGAGTTATCCTCCCAGCCGGTATTAAAGGCACGCTTGTGTGACTCTTGAGATTTGAGATCTC